>JAUMHQ010000058.1:12924170-12935043 GCA_032361165.1 Enteromius paludinosus
CGGAGACCGCCGGGCTCCCTGCCTGTCCCCCGGACAGTTCGCCAAACAAGCTAACTTATCGCCGAGGAAGTGGGAACGAGTGAAATAATAATTACAAATGATTCCTGCTCTCGGTTCTAAAACTAAGAGTAAGGTTATAATCACATTATAAATCACTGACCTGTTTAAATCTAATCCTCTCAATTGACTGTCAGCACTATTATTTGTGTAGTCTTGGCTCAGAAAAGCTGATATATTGAACTGGGGTAAAAAGTCCAGATTCAATGATTTGCCCAAGGACTCTGAAAACAAGCCAGGACCCATGAACTGCAACCCAGTGGATGTCTATGCAACACTGAATGCTTCCATCCCTCTTTGCTACTAAACCACTGAACTGCACCATTTGCTTTGGATGGATTAAATAACTCTTGGAGACTTCATCACATCCAACACCTCTTTAAGCACTGGGAATTTCTCTCTGGGATTTCAGTTAATGGTACAGCACTTTCCTTCAGCACTTTGTCATGCCCCACCAGACTTGAGAATCCTGACTATGTAGGTCTGCTGCCAGACTCTGGCTTGCATAAGAACTGAGTTTGTGCCAAGGTTCTCATTACATGAGTTTGATTAGGGATTAAAATCTCAGTGGTGGTTTATAACTTTTTAAAGATTTAAAATGTTCTATGCCATTTCCCAAGCTATTTACTATTCATGTTTCTGTAAGTAACATGATCAGGATCTCCTGACCTAGATTAAAGGAGCTAGATCTTCCTTTATGACAGCACATCAGTGCAGCTATTGATGCATTGTGAAAAACAAAAAGAAACATACACAAGGCATTACCTTGTTTTAAAATGTTTAATGGAAATTGGGGGTGGGGCATGATTAGGTTATGCACAACACCATACGAGAAAAGTTTGGGTAGGCATTTTTGGGTGAACTACAATTTTAAACCAATATTGGGCAACCTGACTATTGGGGTGTGCTTTTATTGAGGGTTTTGTTGTTTGTAATATACCTTTCTACGTGTTAGCATGATCTTCTTATTTCTGCTTGAGGACATTTTTTCACTTCCTGGCAATACTTAATCATTAATCCTCACCAACTCCTCTGACATCGAGGTATTAAGAGATCAGCATATGCTCTTTTAGTGGCTGCTGAAAGAAAGAGCTGTTGCAGACAGAAGAGGTGCATGATCAAAAGATAATCACAGCAGTCCCTATCATCATTTAAAAAATCCCACTTTATTTAATGAACTGATTCAGTCCTAGATCAGCATTATAATTGGTATCTGAGTGTTTTGCTCAATTTTAAACATTACAGCCTCCCTTTGTTCAGCTAACAATATTACTGATTGCCTTTTTAATCAAAGCTTGGAAACAGGACAGTGTTCATTTATTTTTAGCCATTTATTCCTTATTATATACCATTTTCATTTAAAACTTTCAGCTACAAAAACTTTTTGTCAATTTTTTTTTCTCTTCATTCGCAAGTCTTTGATGATACTATAACTGAATGAAGATAATGGGCAGGTTCTCTAATTTCACAAAAATTTAAAAGTTTGGATTATGCCATTGCACTGATACTGTAAATTGCTTGGGAGATCATCAAACAGAACGAGAAGTTGAAAACATATTGAAACATTTGAAACATTAAAAATATAGAGATATAACCACAAGAAGTGTTGCGGACGATAAAAGAGTGAAGAGATTGAACAAAACTAATTAACAGAAGAATGAGAACAAGCAGAGAATTTTCTAATACTGACACAAAAAAAGATAGACAGGTTTATTATGATTTATGTCCAGCACAGCAGAAGCAAAACCCACAAAATAAACTGCCAATCAATTACATTTTTTTTAAATCATTAGAGTTGATGCACTTTGGGGATCTTGTGAATTGCATTTTTGCATCGGTCACTTACTAATTTCCAAATCTCTTTCTGGTTTTGTGTCACTTGTCTTACACATTATTGCTTACGTTAATGTGAGCAAATTATTCTCAGGAAGCTTCTCAGTTAATAACCCCAACATCCGTCTATATCTGTTTTTGACCATCCTTTGAAAATGACCAATAAATGTTCCGGCGTGTCTGAGCAGAAGTGCCATCAGAGCATGAGAGCGTTCATAACTGCCTCTATGCAGAGTAAAAAGGCTTTGATGGAAATGGTAATGTCTTCCCCTCCAAGCGAATCCATGAAGGGGAGTCAAAGCAATTCGATGAGTTAATGGCACTGAGGTGATTCTGTGCAGCAGGAAAAGAAGCTCCAATCGGTTAGGGCCACAAAAGATAGTTTTTGCAGGCATTGCAAGCACACGCAACACTTTTCCACCTTTTAAATGAGTCTGAACACTCCATCTATCTTCATTACAGACTGTATAGAGTTTCATGGCCGATGACTTTTCATCAGGTCTCTAAACGGTATTTAGGTCCAGATAGTTTGATGATTTTGATGCATGTTGCATATGTACAAAAAGGTTTGTACAATATTTGAATAATGTGCTTTGATAGTCTATATTATAACATGGCAATTGTGCAAATATTTGTAAATCTATTTGTATTCTACTTTTCTGCCTTTGGTTTATTCTTCCAATACAATGTAAATGATTGTGATCTGGCACTTTTAGCAAATGTCACTATCGATACAATAAAATGAATGCATTTTTTAGTGTAAATCATAATAACGTTTATAATAATTTACCCTCACATCATCCCAAACCTGTATGAATTTATTTCTTCTGTTTAGCATAACAAAAAAAAAAAAAAAAATATATATATATATATATATATATATATTTGAAGTATATCTGAAGCGATTCAGTGTTTTTGCCCAAATACCAACCCAGGCTCATTGGAAATACATGTCGCTGCATACATTTCTGCAAGAACGTTATTACGTACCATTCAGTACGTTTCGAGGCAGTTTCAAAGCGAAACGCCCTGTAAGTGGGCTCGAAATATGACCCCGTCATTGATATAGGGATGTTTCGCTTTGTCTTTATTACGTTGCTTCAGGTACATAATTGTAGTAGTTCATAATTCAAGTATCTGGGGAGTGGCACTAAAAGTAAATGCTCTATCGTGTTGGAAATATCCTCTACACCAAACCAATCCTAAATCTACCCAATAGTATTAATAAATGCAAAACTTCTATAAAACAGATTGTTGACACAAACTTGCCATTTGTACTTCCTTATATGCAGGTTTTAACTGTTTTGTGGAACCATACTGTAGTTCCAAGGGAATCAAACCTGAGCTCTTTACCTTTTAAGTCAAACCGCATATTGCATGAGCTACTGAGCAAATCTAAATATAGAATATAAAAACCCATATATATAAAAACCCATACATAACTGCTGCTTTTGAACATTAGCATCAAATATCCAGCCTCATGTATATATATAAAATATTCAAAGGTTTTTAAATGTCACAGCAAACCATACATTATATGAAAATGAACAAAAGTTGTCTTGAGTTTTACTGCCTTTTAGTGTTTATAGGTATGTTCTTTCAGTTTTGCAGGAATGTATTTAGCATTTTCGATGAGCCTATGTTGCCATATGCAATGAAAGTAGTTTGGTTCCTAACATTCTTTGGTATCCTGCTGAAGGAAGTCATATAGCGCAATGGTGAGTAAATGATAATAGAAAGTTAATTTTTGGGTGAAATATCTTTTTAAGAGTCATATTTGAAAATTTAGAGAAATAGAAGCCAGAAATGGTCATGAATAAGTAAAAAATTATGCCACTTTAATGTCACTAGATAGAGTGAAAGCTTACAGCCTTGAGGCAGGTGACATCTTTGATAAATACAGGTAGAATGGTGCCCACTGCTCTCTTCAGCTTACTTCAGCCGGATCAGAGCAGACAAACCTGATTCCTGGTGTCAGGTCTGCTAAACACCTGAAAGTACCCCATTCCCTCCAGGGCAGGTACAGACACACTAGCTAGGGAGTGTTTCATTTGTCTGTTAGTTTATGCACACAAGGACTGTAGCACTGTATGTTTGAGTCTGTTAAATATGCTTTAGAGGAGAAGCTGCTGTGCTGGGCAGTGAGGTGTGAAATATTAAAATAATCTTTCTAGCAAATTGCTCCTCTCGGGTGTAGATGTGGGACCATTTTCTTTTTGACTGATACAGGGGAAGGCATTTCAGTCCGAGGACGCTTGCTCCTGTGTGGCCGCTAACATGAGAAGGTCCGCAAGGTCCTGCCTGATGGGCATTAACCTTAATTTGCATATCAATTGAAAATGCAGGGCTTGGAACACAGAGCTGGTTTTTCAAAAACAAATGGTGAATGCTACAGGGAAATGGAAGAAAGTAGCTTAGAGGTGAAGAAAAGGACTGAGGGTGTCCAGAAGCTTGAGGGATTGCTAATTATGGCTCATTCTCCTTTCCTCAACAGTGAAAATTTGGACTTGTGCTGTGTTTTAGAGGCCCTGTGGAGAAGGTTTGGGCACAAGACAAAAAGAATTTAAATTCTATCCTTAAAAAAAATCTTGCCCACATCCATTGTTAAGAAGCCCCAACTGAATTAGCTCATTATATAAAACCTCATCTACATCCTGGCACTTCTAGTAGTAACATTTTATCCTATTACAAAACCAACCAGGTCTTTTTGTGCAACATAATTTTCACGTACCTTACTGCACGTTTTACCAAAGTGGCGCTAAAATACAATATGTGAACCCTGGTACATTTTTATTATGTGGATATTGGTACGCATTGCTGTGTTTTTATAACGTTGTTTCAGGTACGTATTGCAATGGTTCAGAATTTAAATATCTGGAGACTGTTTTTAAAAGCTAATGCTCTATCATGTTGGAAATATGCCCTACACCAAATCCACCAAATGCAAATGTGACATGAAAAGTCATTTATCGATGAAACCATGCCATTTCAACTTCCTTTTATGCAGATTTGAATAGTTTTGTCGAACAGGATTCAAACTGGAGCTCCTTGCTTCTCAAGTACATCTCTGTACTCCATGTACACCAAACAAACCTAATGTATATGAAAAGCCATCAAAAGCATCAGTTTTCAAATCTTCCAGCATATTAATATTGTTAACCTGATCTTCTTCATGCTTTATTGATCAAAACTCTGTAAATTAGTGTGAAAAGCAATGAAAGGTGTCAGAGTTTTACTGCCTGTAGTGTTTATTTATTTTAGAAACTGCAGTGATATGTACTTATTGGTACGCAATTCATATACCACAGGTGCACACAGGTACGTTTATGCCATGAGACAAGGTAGTACAAAACATTATATATCCATACGTTAGATGTGAAATTTTATAAATCCCAAAATTTGACAACTTGTTTAAGAACATTGTCCAGCACTGGATGACCACAACATCTGCTGTGTGCCCGCATGTTAGGGACCAGTGCACAGAGACAGGACAGAGAAGACAGATGGTTTCTACAGCATAAAGGATGTCATCTATGTCAAGATGCATCCCTGCACGGCGGGGGGAGAGTGGGGATCTACAACATCTGGTATGAGCTACTAACAATAATCCAATTCAATTCAAACTCACAGATTGTGATTCACAGGCAGGTGATTCCCTCAGTGATCTAAATTCATACCTTCACTGAAGCAATTCCCGCAGCAATCTGGAGTTGCATGACGAGGCAGTGTGTGATAAGGTTAAACACAGAGGTTTCCCATCGTACTACCACTAATGAAGCCATTCAGAGGAGAAACATCTTCAAACTATTGAGTAATATTTCATGTTGTTTCGAATGAGCTTTATCTGAAATCAAACATTCCCTGTGGAATCCTAAAAGATAGGTGAAAATGGCGAGTTTCTCACGTGTCACTCACGTGACAACAGTGACTTTTGCCACGATAAACTCCTGATTTGCTGCTTGTTAATGCTTAGTAAGTTGTTAAGTTTAAGCTTAGGGTAGGATCAGAGATGTAGAGTATGGTCATGCAGAATATCTGCATAATGTTAATAATAGGCATGCTATTTAGCAAATAGTTAATAGTTATTATTGGCTGTATTTTTAAAAATGTGAACTGATCTTTAAATAATGTTTGACCCAAATATTTCCTCACATACACTTGCAAGATATCCTACTGTATATGTTTTGTATGTATCTTTTTATAAAACAAAACACAATTAAATAATCGAATGAAGCCTTCTTCAATCTGCCCATTATTACGCTGTAAAACAGATTTTCTTATTCTGTACTTTTGTTGTGTTTATAATAGACATCTAAACATTCCTAAATCAAGACAAATTACTTGAGAAGCAAAATGACAGATATTGTTTTTTTTTACAAAATTTTTAAGCACAAAGTCAATTTATAAAAAAAAGGCAAAAAAAATGTAGGCTTATGCCATATTGCTTCTAAAGTAAATGTCTATTGATTTAATAATGTTTGTACTGGGAAAACAAAACAAAATAACTCAGAAGGAAAATAACTTTTTTTTTTTCATTAAAAACAAATGCTCTTGTCAAAGACAAAACTAAATTTGTTCTGCTCTAAAAATTATAAAAACTAAATTTTTGATTTAATTAAATATAAAACAAACCTGTAAGAGTTTATATAATTAGTAACTTAATTACGTTTCATTTCTGTTTAGTTCTGTTCTTAGTTTCGTTTTCATGTCTTCCTGTTTTGGTTCCAGTTTAGTTTCTTCCTGTCTGCCCATATTTGGTTTTTCCTGTCTTTATGTGATTATTAGTTAATTTGCTTTCACCTGTGTTTCCCCAGCTGTCCTCCATGTTATCATTAGTCCTCAGTGTATAAATACCTGTCTTTTTGGGTTCACCCTTGTCAATGAATGTGTTACGTTGGCATTTGGTTGTTTCTCCGAGTTTGATAGTTTTATTATTAAAGGACTTTATGTTTATTGAACCTTTTGACTCCTGTGCTCTCCTTCAGCTGTGTCCCAGCATAACACACAGACCTTCTGAGATGCATGATCATCAATTTACCATTTATGAGATAAATTAACAGTGCATATAAAAACTTTCAAGGTTCAAGGAAAGTAGCAATAACACACATAAATACATTTTTGACACATAATTAATTTTAATTTAACTCAATACTGTTAAATATAGAGCAAAATAGACTTCATCTTTAGTCTCCTGCTTTTCAGATGTTTTTTTTTTCCACTCAAGAGCAGTGTCTCGCAACCACTTCTGTATTCTTCACAGAACCATCAGTAAGAATCAAGTACTCTTCACTGACACCAAAGCAGAAATCTGTTTCATTGAACTCAAATTATATTGGATACTACTTAGCTTTATCATTAGCATAACAATGACCATTATTAAAATAATTCACTTTGAGTGAGACAAGTAAAAAAAAAGGCTCTTGCAGAGTCATAGTCTGCTTTATATATTTAACACAGCAAAATCAAAGTTTTTCCAAGTGCCCCTGGAACCTGCGTTAGTACCTCTTGGGGAGGAAAAGATGTCAACAGCGTCACATACTATTTTCCAAGAGAACCCAACCAAGCCTGAGATGAAAAGTTTCCATGGCAATGAAAGAGCATCCCAAAATATTTCTAGAGGTAGGACTTTTTTCGGTGCTTCAAGTCTCAATACAATAACGGCCAAGCATTAGAAAGCTTACAAAATCAAAGATATCATCTACAAGTAAATACACATAAACAAATGTTTGCATTACATAAGGCGACAATCAATAATTATCTAGTAATTTAAATATAATTTATGTATTTTCTAAAATGCCACCACTAAGTAAACAACAACAAACATTTATTATTACAGCTCTCTCTCAATAAAACATTGATTTTTAGAAGAACACCTTTAGGTAGTGCTTGCCACACAAACTCTAATAAGATTGCTGTTGAAAATGGGTGTGATGTAAAACATAGCTTTCTGTAAATAGGTGTTAATTTCTGAGCATGGCTCCACAAATGATTATGTGTACATGTAAATATTTTGAGAAGAGCAGGAAGCCCTGATGTGTGTGTTAGGGGGTAGAAGCAGAAACAGAAGTGAGAAAACATATTAAACAAGGACACAAACTTTTCCAGTTTACCTATGTCCCTCTTTGCCTGGACTTTTAACACCACAGATGCATCACCTATTACCCATCACCCTTGAGTAATGTCATTCATGACACCCTGCTAATGAAGCCAGCTTTCAAAAGCCCGTCGGACACAGAAAGTAATTACCAGCCTGTCCGTGCCCTTGGTGTATATATACAATGAAATCCATTGCCTACTTTCAATATAAGAGAATATATGGAGAGCAAAAATTAGATATTACATCATAAAGCACGACATCCTAATTAGCGGTGACACATTCCCTACAGCAATGCCATGTTTGCCATCAGAGCAGTGCAGTAGCAGTATTATCCATAAAAATCCAATTTTACTGCCTAAATATCACTTCTTATTGTCTTTCTCTGTTAAAGGGGTCATTTATTTTTTCCTCTGATGTCCATATATAATGTTAGACTTTTTTTGTGCAAAACATTTATAATTTAGTTTTAATAATTTCTCCACAGACTGCTTTTTGCTGCTGTGACTTCAATGTAAAGGCTTCTTTCACATGTGAAATATTGTCATGGCTTGAATTGCTTTTGTGGCAAGTTTTGTTTACTGCTATTATTTAAAAAAAAAAAAGAAAAAGAAAAGTATTGGTGTTTTTGTTGTTATAAAAAAAGAAAGTGGTATAATAATAATAATAATAATAATCATCATAATAATCATAATCATAAAATCAATCAATCAATGAAATCAATGGCTAAAGTGGATTTCCAGATCATTTTCCACTTGTTCTCGAAGATATGTGTAAATTTCAAAGACATTCTGGAATATATTGTTCATCTAAACCGAACATTTACAGCACGAAATGCAACTGAGCGAAAAACATTGACCATTCAAAAAGATTGTTTGCTTATGCTACATGGTGCTGTTATACTTCAAACGAAGCATTTCATAATGCATGTTGATGCTGCCGTACATGAATGCTTGAGCTTGTCTTGTACAGCAGAACAAATGATAACCAAAACATTCACAACCAAAGAAGAAAAAAAAGGGAAATATAAAGTTGTGAATAGGTGGAGCTTATAGAGGAGAGATACTCACAGCTGGAGAAGATGAGGGGGCAGGAGTGTTCATCCATAGGAAAGTTATGCAGTTGAAGCTGGCATTCTGCATTAATGGTCAATCTATGAACAGAAAAAGCAACATTTAGCTATGATGCAATAGAAATTTCTCAGCAATATAATGCATTTGTCTTAGCCCCTGTTTTACGGTATACTATTTTTTGTTACTTATGCTAGATAATTGCATGTTGATTCTTGATATTTTTTGATCAGCTGTTGCCCATACAAGGGCTGATAAATAATGTTTTCTGCTTATTTAACTTTTAATTTTCAGGATGAGAAATTGGCAGGTAGATGAAGCTTGTTTGACAGATGTCTACTCTGAGTAAGGTTTTAATTCTCTTTTCGGTTCTGTGTGACAGCCCAGTGTGTGACGCTCAGGTGAAGTCACTGAGGTGTGAAGCGTCTGTTTCATACATTAGTGTAAGATTTAAAGTTTTAATTATTATCTCCCACAGGAAGAGTATAATGAACCACAGCTGTGATGACTGCATGCTTATTAACCATATAGCATGAATAAGGATGACACTGTTATTATGACAGAAATGTTATTCTCTCCTCTCACGACCAACTGATTCTTTTGTACTAGTTTGCCTGTAGTTAGCATACTTATATATATACAGTGGGGTCAATAAGTATTTGATCACCCTGTGATTTTGCAAGTTCTCTTAGGGTGTACTCACACTAGGCAGTCTGAACCGTGCCCGAGTGCGTTTGACCACCAAAGCGCGGTTCGTTTGACTAATGTAAGTGCTCCGAAACGTGCCCGGGCGCGGTACGTTTACCTGGCCCTGGCCCACTTGGAAGAGGTGTGCCAGAGCACGGTTCAGTTGGACTCGGGCGCGGTTCGCACGTAGAGTGAGCCTTAACCGTGCTGGAGCACGGAATAGGGCGCGCAACGTCACGTTTTTGCGACGCTCCAAATCAAACATGGCGGAGAAAGAGTCGCTTCGGTCTATGCCAGAGGTGCAATGTTTGTTTAACAATGCGCTGTAAGAGGGCAGTGGACCACCGCAGACCAAACGACTCAAAATTACTACCCAGAAAGTAAACAGAGCGATGGACTCCATTGCGTCCAGTAGAGTTGTGATGTTTGCGAACGAACCGATTCTTTTGAACGGCTCATAAACATGAACGATGGGAGCCGAGTCGCGGCTGTGGGGAGCCGTTCTTTCTGTTGTTCTTTTTTTCCTATGCGTGTTTCACACAGATGCACACAAATTTACTCCTCCGCGAGACATAACAGTTATAGAGGGAGAGGCTGTTCTTTTGAACGGCTCTTTGAAAGGAACAGATCACCAAGATTCGGATCCCTTCAAAGAGCCATAAATCCCATCACTAGCGTCCAGCGAGAGCACCGCTCTTCTTGATTATCCTGAAACCGCCTCACCATAATGACGTAAACGTGCTCCGGCACGCTTGCTAAAATCATATGTGAGTGCTGGCCAGAGGGGGAGTGGGGACAATCGTACTCTGGCCCGGTTCACGGCAACCACGCCTAGTGTGAGTACACCCTTACTTAGAAATCATGGAGGGGTCTACAGTTTTCAGCATAGGTGCCTTTCAACTGTGAGAGACAGTTTATTTGGGAATTACTGTGTCAAATAAGTATTTCTAAGTAAGAGAACTTGCAAAATCACAGGGTGATCGAATACTTATTGACCTCACTGTTATTAATATTGTTAATATTGATGTTAATATTGATGATTTTGGCATACAGCTCAAAAATTAGCATATCATGAAAAGGTTCTCTAAACGAGCTATTAACCTAATCATCTGAATCAACTAATTAACTCTAA
>JAUMHQ010000058.1:12939041-12952001 GCA_032361165.1 Enteromius paludinosus
GTGTTTCCCCTTCATCCTTGATTGTGTCTTGTATTTAAACCATGTCATTTGGAATGTTCAGTGTCTGTCGTTAATGTTATGTTGATGTGCCTGCACTCGTGTTCAATCGTTCAGCACTGTCGTGTTTCTTCAAATAAATGTTTATCATTGAGAAGTCTTGCCTTCCAAGTTTCCTGATTTCCCGCTGAAGAGCGATCGCAGCGGCCAGCCCGTGACAATTATAGTTATCTTTTTTACCTGCTTAAAAAAATCGCATGTTTTATTGTGTCGCCATATTTACTTATGTAACTAGTCATGTCACTGCCTTTAAATAAGGAAGATGTGGAAGTGTTTCATCCTTGTTTGGATCCTAAGGAATGATTGAGCTAAGCTAAATGCTAACATAGTGGCGCCGCACACTAGAGCGATCAAGTGGATGCACTGAGACGGGAGAGATATGTATCAACTCGTCTAAGTCGAGGGAAGAACATAGTTTAATATGTATAAGTATAATACGAGTATTTGATAAATAATCTAGTAAGTTCTTAACAGATATATTATAATGTTTATCCATGACTAAATTTAATTCAAATAAATAAATAGGATATATAAAGGCTAAGTATAAATATTATAATCTGTTAAATATCAGAAAACATTATTACAATAAACAAACTTTTAAGAACTTTTAAAACGCAGTCAACACATAGGGATAGACACAAGTACTTCCAAGAACCCCAATGGAATTTAAAGGGGTTTTTTTTGCATTTCATTGAATAATTTGAAATTTAATAAGACACTACCACCGTCAGCTGGTCCCCATATAACAGAGGTTTATCTCCAATCCACTTAATTAAAACTGCATCAACAAGAGGTAAATAGTGTTTTTTTATGGTTGTCAACAGAGGAGGCAGTTGTTTCCGAAACTTGCAGCTGCCATGCGAATCATAAGCACTTTATTTGACCAAAAAGTCAAGAGAGTGCAGGAGGTTGTTGTGCAGTTCATTCACAGTGTGAATTGGCCCCTATAAAAGATTAACCAGAGGACTCTGCTGCTGTCCATGCAGGGTTTCCAACGGTTTGTTCACAAGCCCCATTTGCAGCGGGCTGCTAAATAATATATGACATCACAGGCAGTTTCTGCGGCTTCCTGTCCTAATTGTGGTCAAACCTAGCCTAGAGTCTTATTGAACAGATCCGTCACAAATACCAACCACTGAACCAAACTAGGCTAGTCGGATATGAACGAGTGTCATCACATCTCAACATCACAGACACTGGAGTCACACCAGACCAGAAAGGCTGTCTCGCAATGGAGCTCTAACTCAGAGGACAGGCGGATGTCACTGAGAGTTCGGATTTGCTGATCTTTGGTCACATTTCCAAAGCCTTTAATGTACCGATCAAAACACATACCCATCCCAGGCCCATTAAGTATTATAAATATTACTTATCAGAACAGAACACTGTGTTTTGCTGTCTCAGAGAACACTTTGACATAGTGCCTTTGGCAGCGACTGCTGACTTTTTTTGCTGTAAATTTGTAACTGTGGACGTAAATTAATCCCAGCTCCTGATATTTCATCAAGGACTTTAAAAGAGATGACCTAATCTGAAATACAGGCACCTAAAAATGTCAAAGTGACATCTGCTCAGTCTGGGTAGCTGTTTAAAGGCACCTACAGTATTTAGGAACAGAGGCTTTATAAAAAGTACAGAGAAAAGGATGTTGTGTCCAGATTTTTGTCAAAAGCCTAAAGTATCTAGTCAAAAATTCATGTGCAAGTGAAATAGTTAATTATAGACTGATAAAAATCATATCACAGACTCTTTGTTGCATACTGTATGTGTTAGTATCCAACTAAACATACTTGTTTAATATTTCATTTTATTTTACTTATAATATCATTATACACTTAACAATTATTTGTTGCTATGTTTAAACACTTGAAGAAATTGAAAGAACCACCACAAACATCTTGACATTTCCCTCCCTTGTTGGGTCTTCACTGCAAGTGCATTACTTTAAACACATTCTTTTCTTTTTTTACAAACTGAGGAACAAGTCAAAATTCTGTTCTTCAGTAATCAACTCCAGGTAAATTAGTAATGGCTTTACTACAAACAAATGGCCTTAAGTACTTGGTTCTTACATCAAAAATAAAGTACTTATTGTGTTCCTACTGTATTACAAAAACACTTTTGAGGTTGAGGTTACTGAGGTTTAAAAATATAAGCACAATGTAAAAACATTTATATACATAATGAGTGCATTGTCAAATTATTAATATTAATAAAAGTACAAAGTAGTCCACCTAATATAAAGTGGGACCAATAAAACCACATTGTTACTACACTAACCGTAGTATAACCATACCATATTTGCGTAAAACTGTGATCACACAAAAGGTAATCATTATGATTAATATAAAGTTACTGGGCTGGAGCTAAAATCTGCAGGAGAGCTGAGAAGAGCTGAGAACCCCAGCTTCTTTAGACATTTTGCAAAGTATAATTTTTAATATATAAAATGATCAATATTTATTTATACAATCTAAAGTGCTTAGCGTACTTAATAGTACAGATTAAAATAAACAAAGAAAAAAACTTGAGTCTTTTACGCTCTGTTGCTTTATTATTACATCCTGTTTTGCAAATACATTTTCTCTTTCAAGAGTTTCGATGATGACCTTGTCAAAAGCTAAAAATTCACTTTTTTCTGCCGGTGGCCTTGTCAGGGTGATCCTTATTTAAATCGACAAGACTGACAATTGTTTGTGTTCAGCAACAAAATATCCCTATTGCAAAGATGAAAAGAAGAAAACAAAAACATTTTCAATAAAGTCACTGAAAATCAGTGACCCACTGTCATTGACGAAGTGGTTCACATTATCAGTTTCATATTTCAGCAAAGAAAATGCTTCTTGGCTTTTTATTTCAATTGCCTTTAACAAAAAAAACCCCAAAAAAACAATTGTGCGCATTCTGTGTGCTAAAGTTCCATAAGTATAGAAAGCAACAGCATTTTTTGCTTACCATAAAACATTTCGCTACAGATATTTTTCCCCATAATTGCTTAATTTTGTTAAAACACTTAATCTTAAATACCATTGTATTTTTATTCATTTATTTTAACAATCTAATTTCAGTTTATTAAAAATGGCTTACCTCAAAGTGTAAAGTATTTTCCCATCATTCCATATTCTAAGGAGCTGATTTGGTGTAGTAATCCAATGTGAATCTGCATTCTTGGAATTTCTGAAGATAGTGTCTGGTATCCAAATGAGTCCAACCATATTACTGTTCAAAGTCAATATTTTCATAGTGCTGTTATATCTGAGCCGGCTGTCTGTCCATGTCTGCGCAAATATTATGTCAATCTGGTACTCCTGTGGAAAACAAAAAGTCATGTATCAAAGAATATGAATAACATATTGCCTAAGTAATGTATTGCAGCTACAATAGTGGTCACTTCTGAACTATAAATACCTCTATATCTACTATGTTAATTGATATTGTATATGTAACCCATTCTAATAAATCCTGGACTTAACAGTCTTCTTTAGCACTCTTAACACAATCCCATTGCGATTTATTCCTAAACAGCTCTAATGAGAAGAGATGTGGAGTCTTACAGCAGCAGCTACAATTCATAGAATCAGACCTTAAATTAATGCCAGAATTATTCAGTATTCAGTGATGGAGAGCCACCGATCCCACTGTGGTTTGGATGGAGGTCAAAGTCAGCTTTGAGATACTTTAACAAGGATTATGAGGTTCTGGCACAGTAGAAGCTGGCAGCAGGAGCCACAGGAATTAAATATGAGGAGAGACACATAATCACACCCTCATGGTCCACAAACTTTCAGGGATTTCTTCAGCTTTATGCAGTAAGTCATCCTAGCAGTTGTACAGATGCCCCCAAAGGCTGCTGGATAGTTGCATATACTGTACATGGTTAAATATTACCATCTGACCCATGCAACCTGTCAGTAAAATTGCTAATCACATTATGGTTAAATGCCGTCTGATAATTCATTTCATATATTTTCTGCAGTGTGTTTTGGGAGCAGGAGGTCTAGATTTACTGTGCAGGAGACATTTACAGGATGGATGCTTTTAACACAGCAACAACAAAAAGCGAGTGAGGCCAGAGTTTGTTGAAAGCTCAACAGCTGCTTCATAAATGCTCTTTGCTATTACAGTCTGAATTAGTCTGCAAAAAAGGGTAATTTTGAAATCAGATCATACCATTAATATATTAATTATGGTACATTAAATCTTATGCTTGAAAAAAAAAAATCACTGGAGGTAATTTTTTTGGGTTTTTACTCAGAGCGAATTCTGTTAATGGGGTTCACCTAATGGAGGAAATGCATTTAATATGCAGTCTCACTGAATGTTATTTAGGTGTAAATGTTTCCTGGGTTATATATTGGTATAACCATAACACAGAATTTCTAACAGAACTTGAATGCAGAAGTTTGACAGGGTCTCTGAGGTGTAAGTGTCACTGCATCTGAAATGGCGCATAAATAACTCAGAATCAATTTCCATTTCAAACATTTGCCACGATTAGAACTATTCTGTGGGAGCAGTCCAATCAAAATATGTGCCAATGCATCAGCATGTGTATGTGCAAAAGACCTTCTTTGGAGTGATTTGAGGTAGGAAGACTAATGGCCTCATTATCTATTCCAGCTTTGATGTCTGAATCTAGCCCTATAAACGTCCAGCTAATTTACTCCAGCCGTTTCAACCAGCCAGCCTTTAAATGCACTGACCCCACTAAAGTCTGCAAAAACTTCCACACAGAGCTGATCAATGTGACCTGAGCCAACTCAGTAAATGATCCATGAGCAAGATAAATGTGAGCAAAATATGTCATCACATTGTATACCAAACTCAATGTGATGGCTTTATATTTGACTAAATTCATTCAAAAGGAGCTCTGAATTTCTTAATGCTTTTAAACTGGGCTTAGCAGACCCCCAGAGAGCCAAAAGATGGTAAATAAAAATGCAATAAATAAATAATTAAATAAATAAACATATTTTTCATTCTGCTTTTTAAAGGAAATAGTCATAAGATTATTATTCTATTGTATTTAATTTACAGTTACACCTATCAGTTGCTTATTAGCATGTATATTACTAGAATATTAGCCATTTATGAATGCTAATTAAGCACATATTAATGCCTTATTCTACATCCCTAATCCTACCCAATTCCTAAACTAAACAACTACCTTAAATGTTAATAAGCAGCAAATTAAGAATTTATTGAGGGAAAAGTCATAGTTAGTTAGTTAACAAGTGTTACCTATTCTAAAGTGTTACAGACCTTTCTTATTTGCAGTACAAGTGTGCATACTCTTGTTTGTAAGAAGAGTTTGTATTTGTACTGTATCTTTCTGGAGAGTTTTCTCTGTCACACTCTGATTAAGGTCCAGACACAGTAGTTCATGAAATGAGACAGATTTAATCACAACATAAAGGTCTACCACAAAACAGAGAACAGCAGAGGCAGTCTTTAGCAACGAATGCAAGGTATTGTCTAAGTCCAGGTTATGGTCTTTTTGGGTCCATGGAAATGCCTGTGGGCGAGATGATGTAGCCTAAAAACTGGATCGTGGACTGACGGAATTCACATTTCTCGGCTATTAGGTACAGCTGGTGCTCACGTAGGCGTTGCAGAACTTGAGTGACATGGTGGCGTGGAGCAGACAGATTGGGTGAATATATAAGTATATTGTCAATGTAGATGATGACGAACCGTCTCAGACTGTCTCAGAATATTTAGTTCATAACATTTTGGAATACATGACCCTATACTCATAGTGGTCGTTGGGGGTGACAAATGCCATCTTCCATTCACTGCCCTTTCGGATTAAGTTGTAGGCACTTCTGAGGTCTAGTTTATTGAATATGCGTGCGTCACGTAGCTCCTCTAGTTCAATTTTAAGCGCATGTCAGATTGTGCAAATGCCTTCTATAGATCTATGATATCTGATGATAAAAATCAGTCCCATTTGTAGCTCCAGTCCTGTCTGACAACTGAACATCCAAGAGATTGTTTTTGGATGAGTGAGGATAATTTATCTTAAACCCTTTAAAAGGTTTTCTGACCCTGAGACGCAACTATTTTCTGCAATTCTCCAGCTGTGATCCTTGAAGAGTCTTTAGCCACTCAAACTCTACTTCTCACCGTGTATTAGGATGATAGAGACACACGTCCTCTGCCAGGCAGCTTTGTAACATGGGAATATACTTTAATAATTTTCTCATAAAAAATTCTAGGGGTGCCCATAATTGTGGTCAACAAGTATTGGAGAAAAACATTTATTTCATCACAAGAATTTCTCCCTATTTTCAATTGTTTCCATTATATTTTATGAATGGGGTTTCAAAAACTCCTCCTCCAATTTAAACTGATTGTCGTACTTCATAATTAATGGCACTTGTCACCCTCCAACCCCACATACCTGCTCCAGCCTGACAGTCATTTGACCTTTTGATATCTCTCCCCAAAGGTGGGTCTCTTCATTATAATACCAGTCTCATTTATCACAAGTCAGTGGGCATGAGAGCCGTCAGGCCATAATTGTGACCTTTTGTTCTAGAAGCAAAAGGGAGTTCAGAGGTAGGCGGAAAAGAACATCACTTCAGGTCTAATCGCCGTCCAAGTGAAAATGTGTTGAAGTCAGAATAAACAGAACTATTGTGAGGTGATCCCATTACATTTGGACAAAAACAATGCACAGATGGTAAACAATAGAGGTAGAATCTACTGAAACAAACTGTTGCCAGTTTATGAGCCACAAAGTAGAAAATCAAGCATTAACTTTGCTCTTTTGAAAAGAAAGATTATGAATGATCCTGTATAACGAAACGAGTGCAAACATTTTCTTGTTGTTGAGTGTTACAGACTGTCACAGTCTGTGTGCTGCTAGACAATCTGTTATATTAATTAGGTTTTGGAGTGCTGCTTCAAAGCTGCGGGCATCAAACATTGAAAAAAAGAACAAATGTTTTACAGTATTGAGTGTGCTCTCTAAATCACAAAGCTGATGCCGATGCAGGAGAGATTCACTGAAGAAGCTTTACTGGTGTGATAAACAAGGAATTACGTGGCCAAAACATTAGTAAACACGACACACACAAAAGTATAGTACTATGTTATATATAAGCGGTGTATGCCACTGCAAAATGGATTGTGGAACATAGCAACAGGTTTGTTTGTCTCCCACTGGATATCTTTATCGCAAAGCAAGCCCTCACATACCTTACTAGGATGCACATTTACTTTGCAGGGTTTGCAGTTTCTGGGTTTCCATTGAAATAATTTTGTTATTAACAGTCTGCCATAGTTTGATTCGACCAGACTTGTTTTTGTCTGGATAATCCGCCGGGACAGGTAATGGTAATGTGTGGAGAATGCATATAAAATCAAGGCTCCTGCTTTGTCATACACTGCAATGGGAAGACTTATTTAATGAATAAGAAATGAAACAACTAATTTTCCCTTTCCTTAGAGGTCCTGACAGACACATTTACTGTGTGTCAGTGGTTGTATGCCAACACATTCATTAGCTGCAGGCTTTGTTGTAGGGCTCGATACAAAGGATAATAACCACTGTGTACAATTGCATTTCAGTAGGAACGAGTACTATTGCTATAGATCTATTGCTGTGCGCTCTTATTATTTGAGTCAATTGTCAATGCAAAATATATGGACTTAAGGAATAATTCACCAAAACTGGAAATTCTGATGTCTTTTCAACAATGTAAGTATGCTGGTATTTTTCCAGGGAACAACAGTAGACACCTATTTTTGCCAAAAAACTAATTGACATATCGTAACCATTGGGGTATTTATATTGTGCTTTTTTTGTATGGCAAGAACTGCATAACAAAACTTCTACTTTGTGTTTCACAGAACAAATAACAGCATACAAGGGTGAGAAAATAATGGCAGAACTTTCATTTTGGTGTGAACTCTTCTTCAGAATAGCTTCATTTTTGTGTACTCCCATGAATTCCAAGAATTTTTTTTGGTATCAGAAATGACCACAGTTTACATCAGTATTGTTAGCGGTTGCCCAAAATACATAACCGCCCTAGCTTTGTCAGCTCTCAAATAACACATTTTGATGGCACTTTTTCACAAATAAGAATCTATTTTTATCCAATAAAGAGTTGTAACCTCAAGAGACATTCCTTGCACCTGTGTACCCATCTCTTTAAAGCTTCATTCCAAAATGTTCTCTGGAAGTATTTCAGAGTGGATGCATTTTCATATGTAATTTCTTGAAGGACTAGTAGGAATATCACTCATTACAGTAAATTGTCTGGCCTAGGCTCTTGTGAGTAAGGAATCATTTTCTGCTCCGGTTCCTGTCGTGTCCACAAATGACCTGCATACAGATTAGTGATTTCCCAGAGCAGAGTGGCTCCCTCAGCTGTTGAGATCAGAATGAGTGAGTTAATTTCACCACGCCTGACAGGCACGTCACGCCATTTGTGGTAATGACATCTCCCTGCTCCGCTATCCTGCAAATACACACTTTCACCTTTGATTTGTGTGTGAGAGCAACAAAGTATCAGATTCATCAGGCCCCTTCTCCTCCCATAGCTCTAATTAAATTCCTTGTGCCATTTATCATCTGAGAAAGAGAATATATAAATAAAGGCCTGTTGAATGAATGATAAAACAGGCCAAGGCAGACTTATGCAAGCTCTGGAACGTTCATGTCCGGGGGGATGGCATGGAGCAGCATTAAATGAATATGGCATTTAGCCATGACACGACCACAGGGGAGCGGCCTGCAGAAAGTACGCCACAGGGAGTCCAGGTCTGAGGTGGTCCAAAGTGTTGCTTGGAAGCACAAAAAAAAAGTTCAATCTTCAGTGCCAATTTTCATTGAAATATGCTAGTCTGTGTTACCTAATAGTGTGATTAAAAACGTGCATTTACTTATTAAATGATTTGCATTCATTAACAAATGAGCCTGTTGCTGCAAAGTTTAACATTTGAAATTACACCATCTAGGCCCAAAAAGCATCTATTGACAGCCATTTAAAAATAAATGCAATTAAGTATTTATCCATTTATTTGGTTATAATACAAACTGCATATTTATTTATTTATTTTGTTTATTTATTTTCTTTGCCATTTCTTTGTCTTCCAAATTCCAAATACAAATTCCACAAAAAATACCAACATTATACATGCACTCTGCATGATAAAATGTTAAATGATGCTTGTTCACACATTGCAAAGATCAGTGTTCTATGTTGTCTTGAGTTATTGCTTCATGCAGATCTAAAAAAAGAGAGGAGATTCAATAGAATAAACTCAATCCAAAGCAAATGTAAAGACCCAGCATGACCGACATGTATCTACTACAGTGGCAAGCAATGTTAAAAATGTGCTCTTCTAAAAACAGAAAGTAAAGAATAAAGCATGCTTTCTCAAAGCACAAACTCTGAAAGGAATTGCACACTTGCACAGCCGTTTCCTTTTAAATTAAATATACATTTTATCCACCCAATTACACAAACATTTCCTAGTGAGCTCAGCTTCAATGAGTTCCTTTATGTTCCTAAAGATGCAGTTATGCAAGATGTGTTTATTTTTTCTTACCAGTGTATATGGTTTTTATAAATATTTATACATAATTCTAAAAACAGACAGAAATGTAGAAACTATTACTAACATTAACTCATCTTCACATTGCCAACTTAAAATTACTAAGTAAATTAGTTAAATTCCATTTAAATCAGCATAAATACATTTGTATTCATTTATTCAGCAACTTCTTTTAAGGAAGTTACGAGTTAAGGAAATAACAATGTATTCTCAGGAGGCTTGAGTAAACTCTTTAGATTAGTCAGTGAAAAAGTTCTGTTTCCAACTGAGCTGCAGATCTGTCTCCTGAGTACACCATGGGCTCCAAGGAACCGCATTTATATTACAGAGTCAACAAACCTGTAAAGTGGTAACTTTAAACCACTGAAAACCAGTGCTAATATAAAATGTAACATTTCCTCACAAATTTTGACAGCCTCAGCAACACAGGTGTGGATTACAACGCGCAATGGCTTTTGCTTGCTAAGGTATTAAACTGCACTTGTTAGTTTGACTAAGCATGGTTTTAGAATATTTGTGTTGGATTAGAGTTATAGTGTGCCTTTCATCTCTGTAGATAATAACTGCCACAACCATTCATATTACGTGGAGTCCCTTAAAGACGCTGTCCTCTTGAAGAAAAACAGACACATCCTCTCGAGACAATGCTAATTAACACTTAGCATCCCCTATAGCCTAATAATGGAGCTTGCTTTTTGTGTCCTCATTGAAACACTGAGAATTTACCTTCCGGTGAAAGTCTCTAGTTAAAGAAATGCCTGCAGACTGTTCTATATTAGATTTTTATCCAATTAAAAGAAAGTAGGATGACCTTGCGAGCATTTGGAATTTAAAAAAAACAAGCCTGTTTTCCTCTGTTCATTTTTCAAAAGGATAATTCATCCAACAATGAAAGTCTCATTATTGTTTGCTTATGAAACCTTTACAATGAATTAGGTACTGGAGCTTTCAAGCTTCAGAGAGATTGCAAAAGCCCAATGCAAGAGTAAATGCAATGTAAAAGTGGTCGAAATGACTCATGCTTTATATTGCAAGACCTACTAGCCATAAGATGTGAGGGACATACTGAATTATAGGACATTTAAGTTAGTGAGAATTTATTTGAGCTGCCTGTCTGATTTGTGAATAAATAATTTAGATTAGTTTTGTGAGCTCGATTCATTGAAAAGATCAAATTCAAAAGAACAATTAGCTCATGAATCAGACATTGCTACTTTTTAAACTTAATTTGGTCTTTTTGTCACACAAAGCTATTGTTTGGCTTCAAAAGACTTTGAATAGCTCATGAGTCAAAATAACCACTTTTATGGTGCTTTTTTGTGTCATTTTGAAGCTTGAAAGCCCGAGTCCTCATTCACTTTCATTATACTGATTTGTTTCTAGGATATTCTTCAAAAATGTCATGAAGATAAGTCAACAATGACAAGACTTTCATTTTTGGGTGAACTGTAGCTTTACATAAGACTCAGAGTAGACATAAAGTTGTGAACAGCGCTGCACCGAAAGAACACCAGTTTCACTAGGAATTCCCTCTTGGAGAAAACTCCTTTCAGATTCATGTACTTTCCAGTGAAGCGAAAAAGTGCTTACACTGCTTTTTACTCCAATTCATTCTTCACCCCTCCCGCTGTCCTCCATATACACTCCTCTCATACTATTCCCTTCCTGTCTCACCTCCCCTCAGCTTCTCCTCACACTTGCACATGCTCATTTACATTCTCCACGTCGCTTTCTCCTCTGTCCTTACCCGTCTCGAGCACTCACCTTTCCACCACTTTGTTCCTCCCTCTCTTTCTCCCTCCGCCTCTCTCTTCATTCCATCATTTCATCCCTCTCAATGCTAAAACTCACCATCTAACTCAGGTGCTTACCTGGTACTTCAAAACTCATACCCTCTATTTCACACCCTTTCAAAAGAGAAATAGAGGCCTTGATGGTCTCCAGCGAACAAGCGTGAAAAGTGGCAGATTTCTCTGATCATCTTAGCCCACCCAGACCAAGTGACAGATAAGTGGGCCGCTGACTTGTGAAGAAATGTTGGCAGCGCTCATGATTATGCCACAGAAGTCTGCAGGGTCAACCTGAGCCCCTGAAAGAGGGCTGCATATGTACTCTGGCAGAGCTGGAGGCATGTGCTGCTGCCCTCATTACAGACACCCCAGGGTTATTTTATCGATGGGAACTACAGAGTTTTCCAGCCTGACTGAAAAAGCTAAATAGGTTACGGCTCTAAGCTAGAGGTAAAGCCATGAACTCGATTTAAACATTCCATGCCGCTTTTTTCATTTTCTTTCAGATAGCTAAAATCACCCTGCCATGTTTACATATACAAAATGTATTGTAGCTCTGTGCAGTGCTGTTTATATCATCCAGTAACTACCCTAAAGCCACATAGAAATGAGTTAAAACACTTTTTATGATGCATTCTGACAGGCTAACTCATGTTATATTTGCCTTTATTCACATATAGTGCTAGTACATATACATACATATTCATACATATTCACACACATTAGATTGTGATTAATCGCATCCAAAATTTAAAACAATAGCATTTGTTTACATAACATATATGAGTATACTGTTTATATATTTATAAATACACACACATGCATGTATATATTTAAATTGCACCTATTATGAGTTATGAAAGGGTTTGGGAGTCCCAAATCGGTCAATTTCATTTAATGCAGTGTTTGTTAGCTTTTAACGCTCCAAAAGTGGCATCTAGTGGCAAAGAATGAATTTGCATTTTCATTTAGACCAACGCTACAAAATCTAAAAGTGGGCATGCAATATGCTAATGTTTCATTTTGACATCAACATGAATCGGCTTGGGACTCATTTTAAAAACGAATCCTTACAATGATTCAAAGCTAACTTTTTCATTCACTTAGAACTGTTACACACTGCATGAAAGGTTATTTTCAAAAATGTATTATAGGGGCACTTTAAGAAAAAAAAGTGTTATGCTTTAATTATATAAATATAATATAAATTATATGATTATAAATATATACATGTAAATATTTTCAAAATATGTACTGTATGTGTGCATTGCATTTATATGTGCTTAAATATAAATAATAAATATATACAGTACACACGCATATATTATGTGGACTAGTAATCGATATCGACTAATACATATATGTATTAGGGGTGTAACGATACACGTAATTGTATTAAACCGTTTGGTGTGAGACTTTCGGTTCGTTACGCATACGAACGATTCAGAAAAAAAAAGAAAGAGAATAAACGTCTTGGGTTATGCATATAACCCTTGTTCCTTGAAGGAACGAGACACTGCGTCGAAACGCATTTTGGGAACGC
>JAUMHQ010000058.1:12957048-12995570 GCA_032361165.1 Enteromius paludinosus
ATAGCTTTGATGTAGTTAAGCTACTTTTACCATGTTGCTGTAGCTTAGCTTGCTACATTTCTCAGGGTAGTAGCTTTGGTGTAGTTAAGCTACATTCAATGTAGAGTAACTGATAGCTTAGCTCACTACATTTTCTAAGTAGCTTGCCCAATACTGCATCTAATGCTAATATTCATTGTGAGAACTGGGATAAATTTGATTAAAAAGAGAATGAATGTTAAAAAGAAGAGACAAACTGGGTAAATACTGTAACTGACATACAGAAAGCTACACATAATGTGCTTATGCGTCTTTGAGATAAAATTCTGTATTCCTGTTGACACTGTACTAAACATCCTTTGGGGAGACTTCTGAACAAACTGCTGCCTGACAACATTAAAAGCACTTCAATAAAACGTTTTAACAGTTAAAGGAGGATTACAGGAGCAGAAAGGAGTTTCCTCATCCTTCAAAAAATGTAGGAGTCTAGTATGATTTCTAATGTAAATAAGATTTAAACCAGTCTGGAATTATGCAATAATACAGTACAGTCAGAGGGTCAGTATTGATTTTAAAGGGTATCATCCTTTTTAAAGACCCTACTCATTAAATGGCAAATATATTATTAAATGGACATGAAATAATGCTGTTATAGGGGAGTAATAGACTATGTGAGAAAGATAATGTAGTACTATGTATGAAAAGGATAAATCTGACAATACAATACCAAATATATCAAATAGCCTATAAGAATTATTTACTGTAATATCATAAATCAAAGCAGTAATTCAATATACGAAGAAACACTTGATGGATATAACAGGAAATTTGATGGATGACTACATCTGCTGCATGAGTGGGAAATGAACTAAAATGGAAGGTCAATCAATTCTCTAAGGGTCACCAATTTGCAACTCACTTGGGACTGAATGGCTCACATCTACAGCTAAGTTAATTTAAAATGTTCTCCATATGAATATCGAGTTCAGCTTCAAGCTAGCTCATTATGCCAAACAAACGAGGAGGTCTGCGTGCCCAGTGACATCACTGCTTACATCGTTGTTGTGCTACTTCATCAGACTCAAGCAGAATTTGCATCTCCATATCAAATGGCAGGTGCACAGCTTTGATTTGGAACCTGCTTTGATCTACAGCCACATCTTACGTCATCACATGCCGCATGCTACTGTAACCGAGCCTGTTTTCAAACCGCTAAACAGTGTCTTGATTGCATTGTCTGTACAACAGCGATGTTGGGGGTTTGAACAGATCCCGTTTAAGGCGAGATCAAAGGGAATACTGTCTTAGCGTTCACACTCAGTTTGTAAGACTGAGAGTTTTGGGACTTACCAACAGCTCTGGGATGTTTTCTTTTTGGTATTTGATCATGTTCGCTAGCCTTATGCTGTTGTTTGAGCACTTGTGGTGCTTTTGACTTCTTCGACTTCGCCAACTTCTCTGTTAAACATGTGGGAAAAGGTTTCTGGGACAATCTTGCTGAATCAGCTAGCTGCACCTAAGCCTGCTGAGAGGACTCACATGGGAACACTTCTCATGACCTTCTCAACCTGTAATGTACTGAAATAGCCAGATGTGAAAATTTGTTAATGTATGCATCCTTCACTGCTGTGTAATAGTGGCGTGTATATTAATCCCCCGCCAGAGATAAAGAGAGCTCTGCTGTCCTGAGAGAGATGCTTCTATTTCATATCCTGTATTTCAGTTCTAGATTAATGACCTACTTTCTTCAGACAGTTTATCACAGTTCAGTGAATTTCCACCAAACTCACCTTGTTTGTTTAGGCACTTTTGAAAAACACGATTTAAAGTTGATTTTGTGTGTGTGATTTTAGTAAGCATTACGTACATGCAGTGCCCTAAAAAATCTGTAAACACCCTAGGCTTTTTGATTTAGGCTTATATTGTTATCATAAATGTGTAACTTGACTTTCTTCTTGATTACAAGAAAACATATATATGTTACAGTCAGACATGCCTCTTTGTAGCTGTGATGTTGATTACTGGATTACAGGTTTCTTTTGTGATGATTATTGGGTTAGCACATCATGATTGCTTTACTGCTTGATTGCCTGTTAAGATTTATTTATTTATTTAGCTGTAATATATTTCTCTGTTCTTAAATTATTAAATTATTAATTTTTCCCTAACTACAATAGTTTGTTTTGAGTCCCTTATCAATAAACAGATTACACTAATTTCGATCGCAACCAAATAACTAAATGCAATCAAGACAAACTGGGCCTCATTTATCAATCTAACAGAAAATAGGACAGATCCGAGCACACAAATCAGCTTGTGACAGAGTTCACGTGTTATTCACAAAGTGTTCATATGCAGCCAATCCTGTGTGAATGGTCATACCTTGATAAATGTGGCATCTAAAAGCAATCATCATTTGAATTTCATGCCCCTAAAACACCCTGGTTTACAAGCCTTGGCCCTAGAGAACACAACACAGAGAAATGTAACCTCACAATAATTAGGAAGCAATCTTAATCCAAAAAGACCTGTTAACCTTGTCATTTCATGTAATGTATATGTATTTTAAATATCAGTAAATATAAGGAAACAAAACATTTACATACATTATTAATCCTATTTAAACTAGGGATGCACAACGTTATTGGACATTATAGTACCGAAAATGGCTTAAAATGCAGATTTTGGCATTGACCTCATGAAAGAAAAAACATCCCGATATGTCTTGCAGATAAGAGGATTGACGAATGAAAAAAAGTGAAAAAATACACATATCTCTAAGAAACTTTTTTTTTTTTTTTTTTTTTTTTACTTTCTGAATAAAAAAAAGCAGTATCAATCTCATCAAATTATGAGTGCGTTTAGATTTTAATGTCAGAGGCTATAACACATGAATAAAAAAGTCACAAACTTGACAATTTCAATGTACTGTCATTACAAAAGAACTTCATTGTTTATTTAATTCTAACAAATAAGACTAACCAAAATTAAAAACAACAATTAAATATAATTTCTTCACAGGAGAGACTTTGGGCACTAGCATACACCCGGCAAAATGCGGTGCTAGTGTTTTTGCTAGTTTCAGCCCGACTCAGTTCTTTTTCCCTTTCTGCGCAGTGTTGCTTAAATAGCAAATGCATTTGCCCCCAATTGTGCGCCCATGGGCGTGCTGATCTAAAAAAAGAGGTGTGTTCAGGTGCATTGTTGGTATTTTGAAGAACTGAAAACAGACTGCACCGTAAACCAACTCAAACCTGGTCAAAGTCAATGGCGCAATATTTTTTTCATTATTTAAAAGCACATTAGTAGAAAAGGCGTCTGGGAGGAACTTACTTTCCCTTTGCTTATTACACACAGGGATGCGCAGCAGCACACAAACATGCCGAATATTAACAATTAAAGAATTACAGTTTAAAAGAACACTATTGTGAAGGCTACATGAATATAAAAATGACAACATAAACATCAGTTGAGGGCTGCAACTGCGCTTTTTAAATTAGAATATCCAGGCTGTACGACTGCTGTCAGTGATATGAGTACTTGAAATTAACATGTTTTCCTAATGCCAGTTGAACATAACAGAGACATTTTAGGATTATTACAATAAATTTCTTACATACGGCTCCTTTAAATCACGAATCCACCATCGCTTGAGCGCACCTCCAATGGGAATGGGACATGAAATTATGATTGGTTTACTGCGCAAAAACACACCCATTACTGTAGGGAAAATGTTTTTAGACTGACAAGCTGCGCAATATTCCGCAATATTAACAAATGCCTGCGATACTGAACAGAATATTGCATAGCTTGTCAGTAATCTACTGCACTGTGCATTAACTGCAGCTTCTTTTGAAAACAGCTGGTGAAAATTTACCGCTAATCAAAGAACCGGCTGACGTGATGCGCATAAATATATCACGGAAAATATCGCCCAGCCCTACTACAAAATTATATATTAAACTACAAAGTAAAACACAAATTAGGCTATAGTGGAATTCATTACATGCAGCATGCAAACATCAAGCTAAAATGAACTTTTAAACTGAAAATGAAACAAGCCTGGGCTCACATGCATTTAACAAGAATCCAAATGTTTCCATTTCCATGTAACATTTGGTTTCTAAACTGTTATTCATGTACAGAGACAAGGCTTTGTGCTTCACTCATGTTACAATATCTACGTAAAACATCATCCTTCATAAGTGCAAAAATGTGTTTGTTTGGGCACTGCATGCTGATCTTACAATGAACCTTTTAATTTGAGCAGTGTAAATTTATGTTTGGTTGACAGCATTTTAGTTTAATGATGAATGGCTGAAATGTCAAGTTAGCAACTCTAGAAATAATATGTTGAGTGTGTGTGTGTGCGTGAAAATTTTGCAAACAACCATATGGCAGATTTTCTGTGGTACATTTGTTTTGTAAGTGAGGCCCATTGTGATTGGATCAGCGTTATTATAGTACAGGAAAACTAAGCATTTCCATTACTTGAAACCTGTTCTGACCACATATGACAAATATATAAATGCTACTGTGTTTTCCTTTTCCACATACTAAACTGTAGTTATGGAGTCAGCACTATTAATAATCTTTTTAGAGTCTGCATTGTACATTCTCCATTATGCTTCATCTTTATCCATCATTAAAGAACTGTAGTATGTTCTTGGCTTTTTTGTATTCTGCTTTCGCATTGTGAACAAGACAACAGACACTTTGGTCGATATAATTAACTAATATTGATAAGTAATTTAGTGAGGTACAGTAGCAGACCTTGTGTTGTCTGCATTTAATTAATTACTCCTGCTTTATTATTCTCATTTGTAAGTCACTTTGGATAAAGTGTCTGCTAAATTAATAATTGTATATGGAAATGTGAAATGAGAGAAACACGTACAACTCCTAGCTACAGGCAAAAAACACAAAACAACCAGCTCCTGGTGTCACGTATTCTGTCCTGTTTAGTTTTGTTTTTGTTTTGTGTCTTCCTGGTTTTCCTTATTTGGTCATGCTCCTTGTCTTGTTTAGTTTGATTAGTTAACTCATCTCCACGACAGTGTGTGTGTATTTATAGTTTGGTCTGCCCCATTCAGTTTGTTGGTCTTCAATGTCGTATTAATGTTGCACCAATGCTGTTCCTGCGTTGATGTATTAAACAAGTCTTTGTTTCTGCCTTGCTGAAGTCTCTCATTACTACAACCATGACGCATGACTCCTGGGCTGTTTTTGCAGGGAAGCTTAAAATAATTGTATTTTGTGCCCTTCTAACACAGACAGTATACGAGCATCTCTGTGCTGCCTTTTTACAAACTAGCCGGAATGATAGGAAGCATTTTAAACTATCTATCAGTGTTTTTTAAATTTGTCAGATGTATGGCTAACCTCAATTTTAAGGAGGTCAGTTCAATTGGATCTTTTCGATCACATTGGATTCGCACTAGAATGCAAAGTGCAAACGCAATCCTACAAAAGAATATGAGATTCGAACCTGATAAAGTAAACATACAACAAAGCAATACACAAACATTCTTATAAGCCACTTTCAGTCACGTACCAAGTGGTTTTGCAATGTACCAGTGTGATTTGCATGACTAGGGGTGTCTCTGCATCAGCGTACGTGTGGGAGATGATGGGGGCTGGTGATAGATAATGGACAATTTGATTCGTAAGGGAAAATGTCTTGTGTGATAAGCAGGCCAATTTGTCACATGAAGAAGCACAGAAGGAGCATAAAAGTGATGAAAAGCTCCCAAAGTGATCAATACACTTTCAGAACAGGGACATCTATATAGAGATGAGCACCTGTTATCCCTGTATCAGCGAAGATACATATCGCTCGGTTATGTCAATCGGCACATCAGGCAACCAATGGATGTGTAGGTGTAGATCAAACTGTCTGCTGGGCTAAAACAGAAAACACAGCTGTGGCACAGTTAATTAATAAAAGTAATTATACACTGACCTTGGATTGCAATAATCATTGGATGGTTTACGGTGTAATGAAGTGAACTGAATTATGATGGGTTTTTGAAGGCTTGTTGAGTTGTACTAGGTGCATTCATATGCTCATGGAATGATAATGGTGTTTTGTTAAGCGCTCCTCATGTTCAGAGTTATCATACAGCTGCAGTTATCAGCCCACATTTGTATTTCTATTAAAGCAAAAACATTGAAGAGGAAAAAACCCCCAATAATATTCAATGTGTGATGATAGACATTTTTCATCTATACATACAAAACGACATACTTTTAAAATAAGTCAGTGGTTTTTTCCTCAAATTATTGGTTAGAAGAATATATTTTTTCTCTCCGTACAGGTATATATACATAAATAATCAGGTATGTGGCCAATTTAGACAGACAAAAAATAATTTGTATTTATCATAAATTTGTCCTGTTTCTAATCTGTCATCCTTGCCACTGACAACATTTATGACAAGCCCATAAAGCTATTCCGTCATAATATTGACAAAAACAACAATAAACTTTAGCATGCTCTTTATATTTCTCATTTAATTACATAATGCCTTCCTTCATTTCAAATTCCTTCTGGGATCAGACGTGATTTAAAACACAAGTAGGGATCCCGACCATTATATCTACTTTGTAAACAAATGCGCAACTCATAAATCAATGAATTATGTAAAAAACACAATGGGTAGCTGACAAAGGCATATTAATAACCTTAATTTTTTTTGTCTTCATTAGTTCTTTTCAATGATCCTGCAGTGAGACAAATTAATTTCCAAAAGAGCAACTATTCAATGTTGAATGTCAACATAATAATATGAGGTCATAAAGATAACCAGTAATTAACGTATACTTTGATAAATCTTGTTGAAAGTTTTGCAAGTAGCTTAGCAAGTCACACTGCAGGCAACTGTTTATAATAGGTATTAATCTATTTTGACACATTGTTTCCAACGGTTAAGACTCCCGCAAGCATCTCCACACAAATATGTAAAAACTTTGTTTATGCTTATTAATGAAGCATCACTCTGCAAAACTCAATACATGAACATAGAAGTAGTTGCGCATAAACATTACACATTTAATTAAGAATGGGAAGTAAAAAAAAAATCTTACAGGCTTAAAAATGTAGTCCTGTTCTTTTGTCTACTTTGGGTCCTGATTAGCATTAGTATCCCCAAGAGATTGCCCATTCATAAATAGATTTAGCCCATAGGCCACAGTAATTGGTGACTGTTCTTTTTATATATGAAAAGGTATTATACAAATGTAAGTCTTCTTTTTGAATAGACTATAAAGGGAGAGCGATTTTTTCTTCCTATGAGGACAGTACATTTGCATGCCATGTCAAGTGTCTAGATTTTCAATTAGCATTCCTTTAAAAAGTGACCATAGTTTGCAGCTTTGTCTGCACAAAGAGCTTAAATGGAGTGGCAAGAACAAAATGTACAATAGGGCATTTTTATTCAGACTCATCTGATTTGTTCTCGAATTATTTTGTGTCTTACTCAGTACAGTGTCATGATGCCATGTCTAATTCAACTCACATTAGTCAGTCATGTAGCTCTTATGACTTCAGGTGCATTGCGCAGTCACATCACTCAATGTGCCGATAGAGTTTCAGCTCTTGTTATTTGAATAATTGCATTAAAATCACTATTATGCTCTGACAGAAGGTAAAAGCAAAAATGAGACATGTAAGAGGCTGATATGCTTGGCTGATGCTTTCATACTTGCCCTTAATGTGCTCCCTAAAGCTTCTTCGCAAATTAACTGATATCCATGGAAATGGAGAAAGAGCAGTGTGTTAGCATTTATCACAATGGAGATGAAATCAGTGAGATGAATTTAAGCTCAGCTGTTCATCAGTGAGAAGTCTGACTGAAGTTTAATGAAACACCATCTGACTAAACTAACCACTACTTTAAGCACTTACCAAAGTCAGATATTAGCAAAAAAGAAAAGAATATATGCATGTGCCAATAAAAATTTATTAAAGAACAGTTAATGCCAAAATGGAAATTTTCCCAAAAAAACTAATTCTGTACAAACTGTACAATAGATAAGTTTGTTTCTTCATTGGAACAGATTTGGAGGAATGACAAAATTTGCTCACTAATATCCTCTGCAGTGAATGGGTGCCGTCAGAATAAGAGTCTGATACAGGTGATAAAAAATTTGCAATACTGCACAATCCACGCCTGGGCCCGTCCATACTTCCTGTGACGCTAAATTTTATTTTGCGAGCAAAGCTAGCAAAGCTGCCGTTTTAGAGCATTTCCGTTCCCAATGAGAAGCAAGCCATTGACTGTACTGCCATGCTCAACCCTCGAATGCAAAGCGTAGGAACAGTCTGTGTGGAGGAAGAATCGAGACATGGAAGTAAGCGTCCTTCAGCTGGAGGGTCACGACGGGGCAGGATGTGCTGAATAGCCTCTTTCTGCTTCTGAACTGCCGAGAACTGCTGTGTGAAGTTCTCGACAGTGTCGCCAAAGAGCCCAGCCTGAGTGATCGGGGCGTCGACAAAGCGAACCTTTTCAGCATCCATCATCTCAGCCAGACTGAGCCACAAATAGTGCTCTTGGGCCACCATCGCCATTCCAAGGGACCGCGCCGCGACCTTCGTCGCCCCCGGAGGGTGAAGTCGGTTGCCGTGCGCAGCTCCTACATCAACACTGGGTCGGAGTCACCCTCGTCTAGCTCTTTTAACGCCTTGACCTGTGGCCTGTTCCATAAAAAAGTTTGGAAAATAAGCCAGGCTTATTTCAGTTAGTCTGACTTATTTTGTAACATATCTACTGACAATAAGCCTGACTAACCAAAATAAGCCTGGCTTGTACTTTAATCTTGTTTCATGGTGGACCTGCAGGATGACAATGGCGTGAAGAGCTGAGGCAGCCTGCCCGGCTTTGGCAGCGAGAGCTGCCGTGGCTCTACAGGGAATGGATGGGAGGCAAGGACGATTCCTCCAGGTGGCAGCGCTCTGCGGGCACAAGTGCACCGCGACTGCACATTCAACCTGGGGAATGTCCCTTGGCTGCCCCGCCGTCCAGGGTGGTGAGGATGGAGGAGGAAGACTTCCGGCTTCCGGCTGTGAAAGGAGCCTTCCATAACTTCGTCACCTCCTCATGCACCTCCGGGAAGAAAGGAACCCGGACCCCAGGAACCAATCATCCAGTCACGAGCACTCGGGACTAGGAGGCTGTGACAACTCTAGCCTGATACTCATGGCTGCCCAGGCAAGCATGGCTATCATATCCAAGTCAGATCGCCAGATGAGAACCCATCCCCTGATGCTGTGATCAACATCTGATCTTCTAACAGTGCGCCAAATGAAATGTGAGGACCCCCCGTAGACAGCCCAGCCAAATCACCGGCGATCTGCACGGGCAGTCTTTGCGGGAGGGGTGAGAGGCCTGTGAGGACGTGCCTCCCCGCACCACAGAGTCCCCGCCGGAAGCGGAAAACTCGACTCGGTAGGTCGACGTTGACTCACTCACAGCCCCCCAGAGGAGAGAGGGGCGAGACTGCAAGATTGTCAGGGGCATGGACTCGCAATGAGCATATGAACCCTCCACAAATGCGTCTTCAGCGTGCCGGATGCCCAGACACTAAAGGCAGCGCTTGTGGCCGTCGTTAGCAGACAGATAGTGACCACACCCAATAGGACATGATCGGAATGGCATCTTTACAAAGACAACCATGTCAGAAACTGCTCTTTTGTGAAACGCCCAGGGGAATTGCTGGATTGCACAGGGACTCCACTGATCGTGTTGTACCTCCATACCGAACAGCTCCCACTTCCTTTCTTTTCGTGTCGGCGCTGAACCAGAAGACTGCATGCAACACAGTTCTCGGCTCCAAAAGCAAAATCTGTTGCACCTGCTGCCCTATTTATACCCGCTCAGTGGGGAGTGGCTCAGCATGCAAATACCACTAGCCAATTCTGATTGGCGTTTTGTCTTAATCAGAGCAAATCAAGGCTCCCAAGTATGAACCCCAGTCTGTCGTCACGACATAACTCGTAGTGACTGACAGACAGGAAACCAAACTTCAGGAGTTTCTGTTCAAGTACAAAGTAAATAATAATTGTTTGCATAATCGTTAATTGCGTTTTTCTTTAAAAAATCAGGAAATTCATTAATTCTTAGAAAAAAAAAAAACAGAGGAAAACATTTAAAAGAATTTAAACTAGACTTGAACTTTAAGTTCCCCTTTTTATAATGATGTATGGCACTTAACGCTGATTTGCTTGAATAGGTCTGAAAAAAACAAAGGTGTGTTAGGTGGCCCAAAAATGCTCAAGGTCTTTAAGGGTTAACTATTCCCTACATGTATGTACCATATATTGTGAGTGATAATAACTAAGGCATTCCATACAGTAGCTGTTCAACAATCTTATTTTTAATATTTAAACTGGGACAAACTTTATTGTCTACCAGTCCTAGATTAGGCGGTCTTTCTCAGTATATAACAAACCTATCACTATTATCTCAGGTGGGTTGATTGTTCTGTATAAAACTGAGACCTAAATAAATTATATGGCTGATGCAAGATTGTACCTTCTCTTTAAGATCATATGAAGCAGTTCTACCCCTCTCCTCAATAACACCTCCACCCTCCCCGCACTGAAAGCGTAGGTGTTGCTCTTGTGCAGCAAATGCATGTGATCCGAACCCCTGGTTAGCTAACGTCAGGAGAGATCAACATCGCTCCTAGTTAACACACTGAGAACGGCATGTTCTCCTTTCTTCATCTTGTGGAAGGCCTTTCACATCCTCCTCTTCTCCTCCTCTTACTCTAGGCAATGAAAGAGGGAAGGAGTTTGGGAATGGTGTACCTCCCTCAGACTTGCTTCTCAGGGGATGAAGGATGCCTGCTGCATGTTCCTCATGTGTGGGAGGTTCGAGAAGAACTTTTCTAGCATTAATTAGCTAATTACCATAGTTAATAATGGGAAGGAGGATTCATTTTTGACAAGGCTTGTGTATTTCTTCTATGCAGTGCATCTTTTATTTGCTTTGAATTATTGCATTCACCTCAGTTTCATGTTTTTTTTTTCGCATTGGCATAATCTGGACAGCTGATTATTTATGAATAAATATATTTCTCTCTTGACAACTTTTATTTGTTATTGTTTGGTATTCTATTGAAAGTTCTCTATGAAGATTCTCTTCATAATCCAGCCTAAAAGATTTTAATTAGTATTTAGACATACTTTTCTGATATAAGCATGTTTTAAATGCTAATGCTATGGTCAATTAGCCATTAATACACGTTTAATGAAGAGTTTGCTACTGGTAATGCATTCCTGATAACCGCTTAATTCAGCGTATCATGTTCTGAATCATTACTGCAAGAAGGGAGAAGAAACACTATGACTTCTGTTTGCCCTCCAGGACCTGTTGAATGATTTATTTGTGAAAATATGTGTATATTGTCAAAAGTCAAATATTTGATTGCACAAATGTTTGCCTAGCTACCTCAAATTATATTAGAATTAGAATTTTATTATTCAATTAGTATTAACCTTTTATTTTTATAGCTGTTGGCAATAAATACACAATAAAACAATGTAAAGCCATTGTTAGCTTAAAGTCTGTTTTTAATATAATGAAATATAATATTAAGTTATAAATTGTCAAATTTTTTATGGCTAAGGTTAACATGTTTTTTCTAAATTGATAAAAAAAAATATTTACAATATCTGTTTGGATTTCTATATGTTACCTTTTTACAGTTTATATATATATATATATTATGTTTACCTTCAATTAATTTTTAATCTCTTGCCTTGTATAGAGCACTCAGTACCGAAAACCTTTCTTTCTTCCTGGGCTATAACAGTAACATTTTTCAGTAGATTATTATTTTTATTTTTTTTGTTTTAAGCAACACAGAGACAGAGCAAAAATAATTTTCTCCGTCTATGTGTGTGAGCATACACCCGAGTGCTACACAGCCACGCCATTGGCCTGGGAAAGAGTTCGAGACCATAAATAGCGGCACTTCTCTGCTAGATTTCTGGCATAATAGAAAAGCAAATCACTTCTCAGCCTCTCAGCTAGCATTTGTGTCAAAAGCAAAAGATGATTTCTATGTAAGAAATGTTCTGTTCCCTTGTGTTGTTGTGAACCATTCCAGCATAACCACATCAAAGATGACAGAGATGACCCACTGGAGGTAGAAGAGGAGCCAATGGTCATTGGACTATGCCATATATTACTGCTAAGGTCAACACTTTACTGGTCTTACTGTCAGGGTCCAAATGATTGATTGGTCTTAGATGTGGAAAGGTTCTGCACTGAAAAGAAAATTACTCTGGGATGTTAAAATTGAAATGAAATCAGTTATATTTTTAACTATATTAGTTAGCAAGTAAAATATATAATAATAGGTTAATTCTACCTACACTACCTATTTGTTTACAGTGATATCTGCAACACTAAAAGATTAAGTAATATATACCCCAAAATATTAGTTGTAGTCAAAAAGCGAATGCGTCAACTTTTTAACATTATTTTAAACCGTTGTTGCGCTTCATATAATATCCACCAGGTGAAGCAAGAAACAACATTCTGTTGCCAAACCCAGTGTTAAAATCACACGGCGCCATTATCTTCCAGTGCGTTTGAAAGGTAAGTTACATTGAATCATACTTAAGCATTTATAATCTGGTGCTAATTCATTAGCAGAATTTACAATATTACGTGCTGTGTAGCGAACGCACACTTGTTTATTGCCAGGACTAGTTTTGTCGATGACGTGATTAACCTAGTTGAAGCTAACATTAGCTACTTTTGTAAAGGGACGGTTTTCCAAGCTTAAAGCTATATAGAGAGACAGAAAGAGAGAGAGCATTAAACAAAACAAACAAAAAATAATAATCTGCTGTGTTTATGTAATCTTTAAGACTTTTTAATGTGCAATATTCACCTTGCAGACATGACAGTAAACTGCACAGTATTTTTTTCCAACACTGAATATGAAGGATTTATTTATCTTTTTCTTAAAAACTGTGTGGTTAAATAACATTAATCAGCACTGGAGATAAAGTATGGTGCAGTTTACAGTTGACTGCAGCGTGACTAAATGTACGTTCACACCGGACGTGAATTGCGTGACTAAATCGCCCCAAAATTGCGCGAATAAACCTGCTCTCCGTGAATTGAATGTGCGAGAGATTCACACCTTTATCCACCCCCAAACCTCCACCTCCTCCAGCTGGAGTTAGTTAAGTCTCTTTAATGTTGCTGAATGCAAAGTGGTCAAAGTGCATGATAATACGATTATGCTTGCTGCGATTATGATCTTAATCGCATTATTATAATCGAAGCATTGCGTTTACATGAGGTAAAGTTTAATCGCAATATTGCCAAAACCTCATAATAATCGCATTAAGAGGGTCCATGTAAACGCGCTCATAATCACAGCAAGCATAATCGTATTAGCATACAGTAACATACAGTAGGTGGTATACACCGGTGTCACGCGAGACCACTTTTGGCCAGAGAATGGCCAGATCTGTACATTAATACATTTCAAATGTTTAAATTAAAGAGGGAATGTTTGTTATTTGGTCAATAAAAAGTAATTGATTCAATATTCTGTGTCTGACCATTTTTTTTAACTTTCCTTAAGACACTATCGCCTCGTTCTTCTCCTCCACAGCTCCTCCGTGGGACCTCCTGAACTTCCTTTCCTTCCTTTTTTTGTTTTTGTGTACGCCGTGAGGACAAGGCTTTCGGGAGGGGGGCCCCTGGACTATTTGTTATTGTATTCATTCCCCAGGTGCTCTGTCTATGTTTGACCTAGTTTCTGTCTTCAGTTAATTGTGTAATTATGTTCAGGTGTGTCTTGACAGTTTGCTTTAATTTCCTCCCCTTTATAAGTTTGCTTGAGTTCAGTATGTGTTGTCCAGCTTTAAGGTTACTATGTGTGTGTGCCACCCTGCCTGCCTGTATGTTTACCAGTGTTGGATATTAAAGTATTATTATTTATAAGTCGACAACGTGACAATATTGATGGTTACTGTGTTATTTCTGTTTTAAAAGCCAGTAATAAATAACACTTTAATATCTAAAGAGTGTTTAACCCTCAAAAGGACTTTGGGGTCTATATGACCCCGACCACCTTTCCCTTAACGAAAAAAAGTGTTTCCCTTCATCTCAATGGAATAAAATTTTGTGACTTTTCCTCATTTTCCATCTACTGTATATTTACATAAAAAAAAACTGGACTTGATTCTGTCTTTCTGAAGGTATGTATTTTTTTTTTTTTGCAAATAGGGTCTTTGGAATTGAAAATGAATGGGAATTATTTTTTCATTCGTCAAAATAAAAAAAATCACTAAACTCAGCATAAAACTGAAAATTTTTACACCGAAAAGAAGGTCTAGTACTAGGGTACAAATAGAATGTAGAAAAAAAAAATGCTCACACACACACACACTCACACAAACACACACATGTATGACTACAAAACTGGATCGACAGAGAACATTTTTATAAAATGTGGCAAATAAACTTAGTCACAGATGCAGAACAAAGATGTGAAGTGGTGCAACATAATTCACGGACCTGCCCTCACACACCAACACCCACAAATGTGCGCACACACACACGCATACACACATACAAAGACACACTCACAAAGACACAAAAACTTACATACACACACACAAACACACACGTACTTACACACACACAAACACACACACTCTTAAATACGTATGTTTGCCGCAGACACACTTATACACACTTATACATGTTTGCCGCAGACACACACTCTCTCTCTCTCTCTCTCTCACACACACACACAAACACACACATTTATTTTTAATGTCTTTTCTAATGGTAATATATAAATAAATTCTGAAAAAGAATCACAGTAGTTGTGTTATGATCAGTTGGTAGCAAAGGATATGACTCCGTTGTGACTCCCTACTGTGGAGCGAAGCAGGTTTAAACACCTCGTTAAAACTCTTGACAGAAGATACACTGTGCCGTCGCAATCACATCTTTCTTTGCCTTGCCAGAGATGTACAAGACATAACCTGAAAAGGTTAACATGCTTGCGTTTTTTTAGAAAGAACTTTGAGTAAAGTCATGTCCATATAGTGACATGATAAGATCACTACACCTCATGCAACCGTGTTTAGGAGAGTTCTATTTTCATTACAACAATCTGTTGTTTACATATTTGTTTACAGAAGATGCAAGAAATGCACTGTTTAAAATATTATTTACAGGATATACAAGAGTTATTTTATTTAGAAGAGATACTGTTTATTTTATACTTTTAATAAGAAAAACATTGAAAATAATTAATTTTGTTATTTAATTTTTTCTTTTTTTATAAGAACAAAGTGACTGTTAGTTTTAGGCAATGTTTAAATGTTTAATTTAGGCAAATTTCAGTTGTTCAACATTGATGTTTAAGAAATAATCATAGATAGAAGATGTGCGTGTGCGTGTTTCCTTCAATTATTATAAAAATCAAGTAATGCACCCTTCGTTCAAAAATCTCACTTATAATATGTGAGCATATTTACTGTACAAGATTTGTCAGTGAACTATGAGGGCAAACAATAAAATAATCGTTCATTAATCGTAATCGAGTTAAAATGTTAAATTAATCGAGATTTTGATTTTAGGCCAAATCGCTCAGCCCTAACAAACAACTTTCCTTTACAGTCATTGGATTCAATGCTTGTTTACTAAGTGGTTCAAAAAGGCTATTTCACTCCAGAACAAACCTCTACCGTGTTTTGGTTCTGCTGTGCTGTGGCTTTGTTTAAAATGAAAATAGGCACTCACGCTACTTAATATATAGCCTATATACTACTGTATATGTGCTTAACAAAATAGAACAAGACATTCAAAGCTTATTTGCAGAGCACCTCGCTGAGTGTAAAATGTTCTGAAGTATTTATTCTCGATTAAAATATACTGACCCCATGACATTCAGCTGGATTCTCATGAGCAAATCCAATTTTCTAGCAATAAAGATTACGATAGTGTAAGCAGATGGCGGTTTGTGTATTTATATGCTATCATCAATGTTTCGGGGGCAAAGGAAATTAAGATCCTTTTCTTTGTGAGACAATGAGTAGGAGGTCGATATTATCTTCGAAAAAAAATTGTTTGAAGCAATTCAAAATCTTGTGCAAAGAACCTGTCATTCTCAGTAATTTGAAAAAATATAACAAATATTAAAAAATAAAGGAACAAACACACTAAGATTTACTGATGTTCATTATGCTTTTTATGCATTAGAACTGTGTTCCTTTAAGTGATTTGTTTCTGTGCATTACGTGACACGACAAAGCACAAAACAATCTTGTTAATATGAGTTCTCATGCTGGCATCCCATTTAACCAGAAAATGAGTCACAGACAGAGATAACCTCTTTCTTTTTCAGATTTCTTCACAATAATTCATAAGTTGGGGTTTAAAAGACAATTGGCAAATGATTCTTAACAAAATTACTGAAATATCTGGTGAGTTTACATTTTAAATGTCTTTGATTAAATACATTTTCCTTTCAGAGATACTTTTTTTTTTGTCAGCAACAGGACATAAGACTTCTGAATCCCCTTGTATGAAGGGTTCAGAAATCTCTACAAAATCTTTACAAAAATAATTATACATATGAGCACAAGGATATTTTTTACACTTATGAAATATAAATATTTACATTCATATTCACTAAATTTAATAGTACTGTTTCATTCTGCTTTCTAAAAACAGTCAGAAACCTTTTTAGGTTTTTAAAGGTAAACATGGAAAGAATTCTCTACTGTATAAAGTTCTGTAAACAAAAATAAATACATAAAAAATTAATACATTAAAAAATCGTTCAAATACAGTGTGTTCATTTCATGAAATTTACATAGTATGTTTAAGTACAATAACAATATAAACACTTTATTTTGGGAACAATATGCAATATTATACCTACAATTTTCTCAATAGACTCCCCTGTAATGCATATCGGTGCAATCTTAAAAAACTATTCATTTAGGTTCTCAAGGTTTCTGCAGTTTCCCTCTAAATCTAAAGCAAAACCCTTCCTACCAAAGCCCAGATTTCAAGACACTGCAAAACACTTAGACACAGACAAAATCAGCCATGATCCTTTCACTTTCAGTTTCAGCCTTGAGATTGTTGGAACCCCTTTAGCCTTTCAAGAAGCAGTGCAGGAATAAGAAGAGCAAGTGGTTTGTTGTCTGCCTTGCTTGTCTTCATTCCATTAATCTATGTAACACAGCACACTCTTAAACGCAAATGACCCTTCAACTTCAAGGTGACATTCTGTGGCAGGATGCCGGTCTGGTTTCTGTGCCAAATCTCTGTCAATGGTGTCCACTTCAATCTGCTCTGACTCACTCTGAAGTAGTGAGTAAACCTATCCTCCATTAACTCAGTGCATCGCTTCAGTCTTAGCCCCTAGTTCTCCTCCATCTCCTCCTTACACATAGAATCTAGTGATTATCACAACACGACTGGAACACTGTGGTGATAGTTTGGGGGTAACTCATTCTAAAAGCAAAACAATTATAGAAAAAATTACATAAAAAGGATGAGCAAAAACCTTGTGAATAGAATGTGAGGAAGGAAGAAGAGGTTCGCCTTGGCATCAGGGAACCTTTTGAGAGGCACAGCAGCAAGCCAACACAAGCCGTTCTTCCCGCTACCTGCTTATCTGATTTAAGACACGGGAAGACACAGCCTCTTCGCGGAGGTCGTAGAACCTGGCGAAGGTGTTTGGTGTCGCCCAGCCTGCAAATATGAACAGTGGGCAGAGATTTCAGTTGCGTCTGACTCCACAGGAGCAAATGGCGGGCGAGTTGTGTCCTGCGGCGGGAGCGTAGACCACCTTGATGGTTGGTGTACGCTACGGCTGCAGTGTTGTCCGTCCAGACCAGCACGGGCGTGTGGAGCAGCATCGGTCGAAAGCGACGCAGGTGATATGCCACAGCAGTCCTGTCCAGGGGCCCGAGGCTGGTTGCCCATTGCATACAGCACCCAAACCCGTGGAGGAGGCATCAGTGTGCACTACAACATGCCTGGACACTTGACTCAGGGGCACTCCGGCCCGTAGGAAAGCAAGGTCTGTCCATGGGCTGAAAAGGCGGCAACACTCTGGGAAAACGCCAATCCGAAGTGTACCACGGTGCCATGCCCATCTCGGGACCCGATTGTGTAACCATACGTCTCATATGAAGCAGCCCCAGTGGCGTTACTGCGGCTGCAGCTGACATATGGCCCAGGAGCCTCTGAATTTACTTGAGAGGGACCGCTGTTTTGTGCCCGAATGAGCTCAGACATGTCAGCATGGGACATGTGAGCCATTGTCAGCCAGTCGTCAAGATAGTTGAGATCCCTCCGCGAGCTTGCAAAAGGCTCGTGGTGACAGGACCAGGCCAAACGGGAGAACCCTGTACTGACACGCTCGACCCGCGAACGCAGGCCGCCGAAGGAGTCTGTGGCGAGGCAAAATCGAGACGTGAAAGCACACGTCCTTCAGGTCGATGGCTGCTGACCAATCTTGGGGCTGAATGTACATTAGTATGTGCTTCGGCGTGAGCATTCTGAATGGCAGCCTGAGAAGGGACTGATTCAGGGCTCAGAGCTCTATAGCACGGGTCTCAACCCACCGCTCTATCTGGGCACGATGAAGTGAGAGTTGTGAAACCCTGACCTCATCTCGGCTGGAGGAACAGGCTTGATTGCGCCATTAGGACAGGAACCTTTGCTCGGAGGACAGCAACCTCCGCACGGAGGACAGCCCGGTGGGGGAACCAGGGAGGGGACCAGCCCCAGAAGGATGAACGTCCTGGGGGTGAGTCCTACTGCTCTGAGCAGCCCTTACCTTCTCCACTGGTTCCTGCGCTGGCGATCCAGGGCTCCGGGTCCGCATCTAAGGAGAAAAAAAGAGAAATGGTTAGATGGAATCTCGGGGCACTGGGCCCAGAGGTGTGGCAGATTGCCCCTTCTGCTTTTTTTTTGTTTTTTTTGAGGAGCAATCACCATCACCTCCGGGCTGCCCGTGTCAGGGGCACTTCTTGGGGCTACGGGTATTCCCGGCCGGGCCCTGAGGAAAGGGCGGCGTCCCGCGCCTGCGGCCAGCTCGACATCGTGCAGGCAGCCTAGCATTGTGTGCCTTGGCCGAGGACGGAGCAGGATGACTGGGTGCCGCGGGGGATGCCCTCGGCGACAAGCAGTCTGAGTAGGGGCGCTAGTGGGCTTGGCATACTCCCTGCGCGATAAGATGTGACTCAGACTGCTGCTGAACTGCCGAGAACTTCTGGGCAAAGTCCTCTACAGTCTTGCCGAAGAGGCCAACCTGCGAGATGGGCGCGTCAAGAAAGTGGGCTTTGTCAACGTCGGCCATCTCACCAAGGTTGAGCCAGAAGTGTCGCTCCTGAGCCACTACCGTGGACATCACCTGACCAAGGGCAAGTGCGGTAACCTTCGTCGCCTGTAGGGCGAAGTCAGTCACGACACGGAGTTCCTGCATGGCTCCTTGATCAGACCCACCCTTGTGCAGAAGTTTAAGTGCTTTGGCCTGGTACACTTGTAGTGTGGCCATCGCATGCAGGGAGGTGGCAGCCTGCCTAGCGGCGTGCTATGCCCGGCCCGCAAGAGCGGACAAGGTCTTACGCGCCTCGGACGGGGGCGTGGTGGTCCAAGCCAGGAGGCGGCTCTGCACGGGCCCGCCACAGCACACTCGACCTGGGGGATCGACACGTACCCCCTGGCTGCACCTCCGTCGAGGGTGGAGAGGCGAGAGGAGCTGGGGGCCAGGCGTGACGAGTACGGGGCTCGCCACGATCCGGTCAGCTCCTCATGTACCTCCGAGAAAAAGGGCACTGAGGGGGACCACGACGGGGCCGTGGTCCAAGAACTCAGATACCATTCATCCATCCGAGACGGATCGGCCGAAGGCGCTCCAAACCGACCGCCTCGGCTGCTCAGAGGAGCATAGCCGAGAGCCCTGCGTCCGCCTGGGACGGAGCAGCGACCGCGGACAGCCCCTGCCCCACACCAGCGAGTGCTTCACTGCCCGACTCTACCTCTGATGCCGCAGAAGACATCTCATCCTCTTGGGATGTTCCAAAGGAGATGCCCAGCCCGGTCACATTTGGGGAAGTGCACTGCTCTGGAAGCACCACCACAGGACTAGGTGGTGCGGCAGAAATTCGCAGGGCTTTTACGCCCCCCCGCGGCCGCCGAAAAGCCAGCGCGGCTCTCGGTCTCACCGTGGGAAGGACGCGAGGGGAGCCGTCTCACGAATGAGGGGCGCGACCGCAGTGTAGCGATGGTCATGCGCTCGCAATGAATGCATGAGTCATCCACAACCGCTTGTGCCCGTCTAAAGAGGAGCGCACGGTCGCATAGACATCCCGGAGAATGGCTATGAAACCGTGAGGAAATAGCTCTTTTTTGATGCCCGGTTGCCCAGAGGAGACCTCTCGCGGCACAGCGTACACTCAGTGGTCGAGGTCTCTCGCTGGCGAGCAAAAGACTGGTGCTCTTTGAGTCTTTAAAAAGGCTACCAGTCTCGCAGGTCCATTGACAGCTGCCCAGTTGAAGATGCAGCAATGACGAGAGAGCTTGAACTCGGACAGGAACTCTGTTTGTTTGTAGATTCTCTTCCAGCAGACTCGAAGTCATTCAGACGAGGCTCCGAAAGCGAAAAGCTGCATGTACAATCCAGCCATGCCCTTTTATACTCACGTTGTGATAAGGTGCACCTGGCTGTAATTATTGCACGCCAATATTCATTGGCCTTTTCCAAAGGATTCGAAGATGATTCGTCTCTCAAGGCGAGATCCCATATGTAACGTCGAAGTGATTCCACTGAAAGGGTAACAAGAAAGGTGCTTCTGAACTATAACATGTATGAAGAGTTTGTAAATGCTGCCAAGAGGAGGGGGCTTGTGACTGGAGCAAAAAGTTGGAACATTGGTGTATTATAATGGAATTACCGTAATTGATTTTTTTTTGTATATTGCTAAAAAGACAATGACCATATACACAGAGTGAAGACAACCAAAAAATACAATATAAACATATATGTCAATTAGTGCTGGGCAACAAATTAATCTAAGATTTTGTTTACATAATTTATGTGTGTGCACTGTGTATATTATGTACATGAATATGTCCAGCATAGCATTTTTAGCATTTATTTGAAGTGGAATTTATAACAATATACAACATATATAATGCACACACATATATAAAGCAAACCTGGGAAGGCATGAAATAGAGAGATACCCTGCCTATTACATTCTCTGGTACTATGATGTCTATGGGCAGAAATATTTGCAGAACCATTTCCTGCCTAAAAATCGTTGGCAATCCTGTATGTGACAAGAATAATAACAGTTTCTGCACTGATCATTCAGAATTTACACTAATGTAGTCCTATGCTGATTATGGCAGTACCTGGAATGCTGATAATATGATGTTCTCTCTGAAGCTGTCATTAAGAAAATAAGCACTCATGAGACAGAATTGCATATTTACGGGGCTGCTTAACTCATTAGCAGTTTATGTGGCTCTATTAAACTCATTTTAATGTGTTTTTATGTGTGCCACGCTGTCAATCCGTACGATCAAAGTGGCGCTGATGAGGAACTGGCTGACTCTGTTGTTTTGAAAAACCTGAAATATTTATCATGCATTGACTAATTCCACTTAAACTTTCAAATGTTTAATGTTTTTTTTACACACATCTGAACAACAAGATAAGTGTAAAATTGTGTTTTTGTGTGCTCAAATACATATATAACCTCAACACACTATTGCAAGGAGATGTGCTTAACGTAACTTACCTAAGTAGGACATGTTCTTGAATCAACGTTCTTACTGTTCCTGGAACTATATTACTATCGACCAATTAGATTTTAGAAGCAGACAAGCGGTTTCTGAACCAGACGCGATAAGATTAAGCAATGCAATAGAGGCTATATCTTCAATGTAAATCAGAGGTTTTGTCCAAAGCAGCTGTACCATGACCTACCATGGTAGAAGTACACCAGCAACATTATTATAAAGTTTCGTTGGCTAGTGTTGGTTTATGCATTAACTAGCTTTTACCACAGTATTTAATAATATGTGTTTATCTTTGTTAACTTTAATTATGACAGTTTACAACTCTTTACTGTTAGCATTGTTAGCACTGCCTTGTTTACCTATGGATCATCTGCAGTGAATGGGTGCCATTGGAGTAAGAGTCCCGTCTGAACGAGGAGATAAATATACACAGATCACCACTATTTATATGTGAAAAAAAAACGGTCCAAACAGATGTTAGTTAATGGACCGGTGCTGTGTCATTTAATTGTGGATAATTTTTTGTGATGTTTTTATCAGCTTTTTGGACTGTCATTCTGACAGAACTCGTTCGCATCAAACGAGCGACTGTGTAAACAAGTGATATGATGCGAAATTTCTCCAAATCTGTAGAAACTCATCTACTTGTACGTTTTCAGCAAAACTATATCAGTATATCAGTAGTTCCCAGCTGTTTGTGTGTGTGTGTTTTTTCCTTAATTTTTATTGAAAACAAATGCTCTTCTAATGTGATTTGAAAAGAGTTCGAACCGGGTCAATGTGAACGTTGAAATGTTGAAAAAAGCACAGTAATACGTGTTAAAAACCAAGAAGAAGAACCCGAGTCCATTGGAAAACTGACTATCCCAATCACACGTTGGTGGGCCGAGTTAGTATAGCGTCTGCTAACAAGGAGGGCTATTTGAGTTTAATGTAAATAGGCACTCCGTTTTTATTTTTGGGTGAATTGTCTGAGTAAATGGATGTTAAAGCAAGTCTGAAACTGGTTCAGTCACACATGGAATTCAACCTAACCTGCAATAGCGTCTATAAACATCTATAAACGTTGTTCATATCACCTCCTTACTTTTAAATACCTCACTGAAAGCAAGTAGGTGGCTGCACTAAAGAAAACCTACAGTACTGGAGTGTTTGTGTGGGAGAGACTGGCTTGCCAGCATGTTACTATTGATGGGTACCACAGTGAAGGATTTCCTTAGCTACACATGGTTGCCTAGGACACAGACTGACCTAGACATTTAAAAATAGCCACCCACGGTACCGCCACATTGAAGTGGGCATTTTCAAGCCTTACCCTGTTAATCAGGTGAAACTCATTGTCTATCTGATTTGCTCAGGCATAACACCTTATACTCACACTGTTTACCTGAAAAACAGCAGAGACAAAGTCAAAATAAAGTGGTCTATCAGAGAAAAAGAAACTCCAACTTGCTGTCAAAGCTCCAGAACTTGCTGCCTTTTAAATGACTTTCGACACAAGTTATCTTGGCCACATCACTGACTAAATCTTTGTTATCAAAGAAGGTCATAACAAAGACGTGCATAGGAGGACAATCGATTCAATGCAAAGTTAATTTTACCCCTTTTGGTACAAGCTTCAGCAGAAAGTATATCACTGCATCTTCATTTTCTTTGCTACTGAGGTGTCATGTTATAAAGACATTCACAGGAGACGTATTTTGTGACATCAAAAGCATTTTAGTGGAGAGAGAACAGCTATTTTTATTTGCCTGAACCTGGGATCAAGAGAATTCAGAATCCAGACAATGTTATATGCAGGGCCCTTGTGATTTCCTAGCACGCATTACTGGCAATTCTCTTCAGATGTGCCAGAGACAGATTTCAGCCTCTTATCTAATGTCAAGAGAAAGCTTGTGGCTGAGCTCATGCAGCTGGAGATGTGTATGCAGATAAGAAGAGTTTGTTCCATTAAAAATGTCCCCTCCTACCCCCGCTGCTACAGGCTCTTTTGAAGGTGCTGGACGACCATTAAAAAGACTATTTATGGAGTGTATTAGAATGTATGGCAATAAAAAAAGAAGAAGAAAAAAGAACCACAAACAAATTTGTTCACAAACAAAGAAGTCCTACAAATAAACACATGAATAAAGTACCATTCAAAAGTTTGGGATCACTAAAATATTGAATATTTTTGAAAGAAGCATCTTATACACATCAAGGCCATTGTGAAATATTATTTAAAATAGACTTTTTCTGTTTTAATATACTTTAAAATCTATTTATTCCTGTGATGCAAAGCTTAATTTTCATCATATTATTCCAGTCTTCAGTGTCACATGATCCTTCATCGTAATATGCTGATTTATTGTCATTTAATATATTTAAAAAATTTTTTTTTAAGAAATTAACACTTTTATTCAGCAAGGATAAATTGCTAAAGAAAAAAGCAATATAGACCCTGTAATGGCGACATGTGTACAGTATGTGTTTTCCCTATTTCTGTTCTCCTGCCATGTTTTTTTACTTTCACCAAGTTTATTAGTAATTAAATTATTAGTTATTTAGTAATTAAATTAGTTATTTATTAATATTAAATATGAACCACAAAAAAAAAGTAATTCAAATTTGAAAAGAACCACAAAGACAATGATCTCAAAGTACAAAAAATAAACTAATAATTAGTCAAAAGTATAAAAAATACAAAGATGAAGAAACTGTACAAATAAAAGTTAAAACAAATACAAACAAAAACATTGAATTTACGTATACATTTAAATAAGAAAGCAAATATTGCTAACTCCTCACATTTTCTCCATTTGACATATCACCGTAAAGACAGCTTTTGTACATGAGAAAAGCATGTCTCCCCTTGACAGACTACAAAGACACCTGTCATTTGTCTGAGAGCACATACCTGTCTGATTCTGTAAACCTTAGGCCACCATCAGGGGAAGCTGAAGGATGACGCTCAGTTTGATGTTATCAATCATACCTCAGCTTTCACACGGGATCATTGATTTTCATTGCGGGGCTTGACATCAGCTTGACACATCAGCCTAGCTAATGTGGGGCCACTTCCACATCAACTGCATCATGTTGTCACCGCTTTCAGCTGTGCGGCAAGTAACAGATCAACATGATAAGTAGAATGATCTCACATTTTAATGTAGATCTTAAAGCTCCATTAATTACAATTATACCATCAACTGTGGTTTAGGGACACAGGGGACACAAGGAACAGGGATGATTAATGCTAATTTATCAGCCCTATTCAGTGTCTGGCTGCTAGCTGACTCATGTTATATAGAGCCATTAAAATCAAATTATATGGCGCTTGAGACCCGTTTTCTGCAGTGAATACTATGAAGTTGGCTATTTCAGCTTCACACAATTAGATTGATGAGTAAAGCTGGTTTCTCATGTGGACAAAAATCAAGCGGCACTCAACGCGCTTTGATAATCATGGTCAGTTATTAGGCGCATTCATATTTCTGAAGCACCATTACAGCATCATATCACACCGTAAGCAAACCACACTGTTATTTTAGGTGCAAATCTATTCAAGCCTCCTGTTCAACCCTGCCGTTCCCATAATCACGCGTCGCCTCTTAACAGAAGCCCTCTGAATAATTTGATCATCTCACACCGGCCATTTCTTACCCTTGCAATAAGCCTGAACACCCTCAGGCGGTCACTGGCCAAGGCCAAGTTTGAATCGCTCAGTGAATAGAGTGACCGCTGACTTCAAACTGACAAGCAGATGTTGGCTGATGGCTGCTTTCTTTATTCAATACCTCCTTAGTAATCCTCCACTCCAGCCTCAGGGAGAAACTCTGACCATCTGAAGATTGTTTTTTTGCCATGTCCTTCAGTAGTGATGCGAAATACAGCAGAAAAAAAAGTGTGTTATAAATACACAATAACAAAATTTGTATATAGTCAAAGCTCATAATAGGTTTTTAAATTTCACACATTTGAACAAATCACTGACTAAGTATTGCTTGTTTGATAGCTAGCCATATTTTATCCATGTTCATACTTTGTAAATTGAATACAGTAATCAGATTTATGCTCATCAAAAATGATTAAAATTAGAATACAATGATCAAGTCAGTAATAAAATACATTTTGTAATGCCTTGCTTTTTTGTCTGAAAAAAAAATATTTGTGTTTAAAATACGCTATAAAAAGGTTTAGATATTTTATATAACTATTAACTAAATTTTACCTCTTCCACAGCTAGCTACATTTTAGCTGTATGATCATACTTTTAAATTAAACTCTTTCAAATCTTTAAAGTGAACACAGTTACAGTATGTGTATTCTTTTTTGTAGTTTTGTGGTTAGTGTACTATAATAAAATTAAACATTTGCAATTTCTATATTGCTTGCAAATACTACTAATACTACTACTAAATATAGAGAAAGAATACTGTGACATTTTCAAACTGCTATTAATAGAAAAAAGTTACTTTTGGGTCCAGATACTGCAATAACAACATCTACCAGCAGGGGCAAACTGGGGTCATGCTAACCATTCAATCTTGAACTCTTGTGAATACCCTCTGCATGAACTCTGTTATTGATGGCCTTTCCACAAACACTTTGTCTCAGATTGAGTTGATCAATACTCAGGGCAACTGTAGAAGCACACTTAAACCAAACTATAAAATATTTCTTCTCTAAGCATAAGTAAATCAACCACATGAGCTGCAGTGCAAAATGAGCCATTCATTCTGAGCCCAAGAGTGAATGACAAGTGACAGCCAAGTTTCATGAAATGAGCTCTCCCCGGCCTTATCAGTGTAACCGAACCAAGTGAAAATTTGATTTAGATGTATATGCACCTCTGTATGTGTTAGCAAAATATAGACTGAGTATGTATACACCACTGACTGATACATACAGATTTGACAGCTCTTGATAAGTTTGAATTCAGAAGTCAGAATCGCTGCCAGTTTTACAATGCCAGTAGACTGATGAACTGCTGGGATTTCAATATCTCTCCCACAGGTAGGGTTTCACGGTATAGTGCTAAACAAAAAAAAATCTGAATTTCATATCAGAGCAAACCAACCTTAGTTCAAAAACAAAGTTTCTGTTTACAATTTAATTCAATTTAGATGAAAGCCTGTTTCTACAATTAAAATTGAACGCTTTAAAAATATGATATAATGAATATATAAGTTCATGAACTTAGGGATGAGTAAATAGTGTTAAAACTTACATATTTGTAAGTTAAAGTGAACCAGTGAATGTTTCCATTATATGCAAAGCTATTACATCTGTCTGTGCCAATAGCCTAGTCGTTAGTGCGCCGATATACTGTACAGCGCAACTGTGTTCATGGCAACCCAAGTGCGACTCCCGTCTTGAGGTCCTTTGACGATCCCCTCTATCTCCACCCGTTGTTTTCCTGTCAGCTATCTACTGTCCATTCCCAATAAAGACAGAAAGCACCCATAAACATAAATAAAAAAAACCCCCATCCAATTATATCCATTCAGTTTGGTGTTGAGCCAGTCCTACTCAGAGATACCACAGCTTATTGATCCCACACATCTCTAAAGTTAGATATCCAGCAGGTGGGCATAAGCATCTAAGGCTACCATAATCAATCAAAATCCACACAGTTTGGCAAAAAAAGAAAAGAAAATTGCAATGAGCCATTGTCTCGCCCCGGGAAATTATTGCAATCCGTAACAGGTGAGCAGGAAGGAAAAGCAAGCTGAGGATGAGATCAATACGCAGTTGAAAGAAGCAAGGTCTGAGAGCAATCAGGTGTGGCCAGGCTCACGGTCAGCCAGAAAAAGAGTGAAGCCGGAGGGCCGTGCATAAACCTTTTCACCTTTTCTATAGGGAGTTGTGAGCTGGACAAGGATCCGAGTACAGCGCGACAAGACCTTTGCTGGTCTCTGCAGGGTATTAACTGCATTTTGTGATGGTGATGATCTGCCGCACTGACTAATTCCCCCATTCTTTCATATAATTGTTACCTATAATCCACAGGATTTTAAATGGCACATGGAGAATTAGGTGCAGCTAAAGCAACCTGCTGTGTTGGGGGAAATTGACCCTGTCTATCCGCAATTTTCTCCAAGGCCTTTAATTTATTGTGTAAATGTTGTGCTACTGGAGTGGTGGTGTACCGGGAAGGAGTATGACACACTGACAGGACCAGATCTGTACTCCTGCAAGCTTTTTCCACAGAAATCTATACAGTTGCTTATCGGTATTAAGGTTTATTCACTTTAGCAGAAATAGAATATCCAAAACACAAATGAAGACCTCTTTTACGGCGACAATCAATGCCATTTTAAATGTGCTAGCCACCATAATTATTGAACAGCCCAGCAGGAATTCTGGTGCCACAAACAACAAGCGATAACGAGAGAGTTTGTCCCTGGTTGAAAATGGTTTGGCACATCCTGTGCATAACAATGATTAAGCTCTATTTTGCTAATCCACCATCACAGCGTGAACTTGAATAATAATGGCTTGATTTAATTGCAGGTAAATTACACACAGTATTTCCTGTCCATTACAAGTAAAGCTGGTTTGGTAGTTAGCTGATAAAGGTTTTCATTTGTTAATGTACACAAATGATGTATTCCATTAAAGATAATTACAGGGATAAGTAAAGCAGAGTACAAGCTGAAGAGTGTGCTGCATTGTAATTATAATTATAATAATCACAATTAAAATAATGAACACAAATGCCAATGTAATAATTAATAAATATTAAATAAAAAGTGTCTTTATTAATAATTAACTGAAATAAAAACAAGACTTCAAGATCAAGAACAAGAACAAGATAAAAAAAATTAAAAATTCAATCAGGACCAAATGGCATAGATAAAATATCCTAATGCGTACCTGTAATACTCCGTTTAATACTGTAGATAATACAAAAAAAGTTGCTGACATTATATTTAACATAATTTGCATACTCATTAACAAAATTAATACAATTGTCTACATTGTGATCTTAAAGTAGAGGAAATAATTTGCTGAATGGCAGGTAAATGTGCACTGCTCATATTAGGATTATGCTAACACTTTAAATTAAGATCTAATTTTTTAAGATTAGTTAATGAAGTAACTACAATTATTTTTTTACACTATTTATTTACATATTAACCTGTTATTGTTAGTGCATATAGTGCAGTTTGGTCATAAAAATGTATTAGTAAATGCTTAGGTTAATGAGGTTACATAACGACTTCATAACATGGTACAGCTAATTGGTTCTCTACTTTATCAGTAGCCAATGAGCTCGCAGCTCAACATTCAAATACTTGGCTAGTCTTTGCTGTAGCAGCACACTTCAGAAACAATTTTGAATAAATCCCCAACAGTGTCACCTGCAAAACACCCCCACACCATCACACCTCCTCCTCCATGCTTTACAGTGGGAACCAGGCATGTGGAATCCATCCGTTCACCTTTTCTGCGTCTCACAAAGACACGGTTGGAACCAAAGATCTCAAATTTGGAGTCATCAGACCAAAGCACAGATTTCCATTGGTCTATTGTCCATTCCACGTGTTTCTTGGCCCATACAAATCTCTTCTGCTTGTTGCCTCTCCTTAGCAGTGGTTTCCTGGCAGCTATTTGACCACGAAGGCCTGATTTGCGCAGTCTCCTCTGGGTCTGCTGCTAGAACTCTGTGTGGCATTTTGCTGGTCTCTGATCTGAGCTGCTGTTAACTTGCGATATCTGAGGCTGGTGACTCTGATGAACTTGTCTTCAGAAGAAGAGGTTACTCTTGGTCTTCCTGTCCAGGGTTGGTCCTCATGTGTGCCAGTTTTGTTGTAGCCCTTGATGGTTTTTGCGACTCCACTTGGAGACACAATTAAAGATTTTGCAATTTTCCGGACTGACTGACCTTAATTTCTTAAAGCAATAATGACCACTTGTTTTTCTTTAGTTAGCTGTAAATTTTAACAGTTGTCCAACAGTGTAGTAACCTGACTTCTGCACAACACAACTGATGGTCCCAACCCCATAGATAAAGCAAGAAATTCCACTAATTAACCCTGATAAGACACACCTGTGAAGTGAAAACCATTTCAGGTGACTACCTCTTGAAGCTCATCTAGAGAATGCCAAGAGTGTGCAAAGCAGTAATCAGAGCAAAGAGTGGCTATTTGGAAGAAACTAGAGTATATAAGATCATTTTTTTGTTAAGTACATAACTCCACATGTGTTCATTCATAGTTCTGATGCCTTCAATGTACAGTAAATGGTGATAAAATAATAATAATAAATGAAAATAAATAAAACACACTGAATGAGGACGTGTGTCCAAACTTTTGGCCTGTACTGTATATTGTATGCGGTATTTATAACATTCTCACAGTACTATGTTTCTGGACTTTTGAACATTGTACTGTAGTTGTGTTGCTGCTTATGGAAGGTCAGATAGCACCCTGATTTCATAAAAAATATCTTCATTTGTGTTTTGAAGATGAACAAAGGTCTTATGGGTTTGAAACGACATGAGGGTGAGTCTCGGGGTGAACTAACCCTTCAACCTTATTGTAAAGTGGATTATTCCTCAATGTTTGTGGCTGTTTGAGCAACTTCCAGTACTAGCTGTTGGCAGAGGTTCCTGCTTGGTATTTTATTGATTGTTTTATGTGGCTGACTAAAAAATTGTTTGGTCACTTTTAAATGATAATACTTATTTTCCCAAAAAATTCTAAACACCACTGTGGAAATGTAACAATTGGTAGTCCCTATGTCCCTGTACATCAGAGGCGACCCATGAAGCACGATGGCGCTTTATAAGTGCATTTAGCGATTGAGTTTCACAGCCAAAAACCCTCCCACTGGAATTACTGCTGTGGCTTCTGCGTAGGTGTTTATTCATTTTCTAGAGTTTCCACACTATGTAATACAGCAGTGGCCAAACAAAGGAAAGCACAAACAGCAGGATCGGACCATGATGTGAGAACAGATGCCTTGAGGAGGGAGTTATTGAGTCTTGAACATTATAAGATCCCCAACTATTATATGACAAATATAGGCAACAATATATACTACGTTTAATGAATGTTTTACAATTATTCATTATTGTGTAAAATGTACATACTTTTATTTACTAAGGTGGATGGTGTAAAGACCACCTGCAGAAAATAAAAATGCTATTAGGTTTGTTGGCTGAGCCGGTCCTAGGTGTGCAAATAACCTGCCTGACAATATTATTGTATGTGCAGCATTTCAAAAAAATGAAATTTTCATGGACAATAATATTGGGAGATGGAGAGACACTGTGTCACAGAGCATGAGATAATAGATTAATGAAAGCATATTTAAATGTTTCTCGCACTTTGCATTCTGACAACTCATAAAGCCCATGCAATAAACCAAAATGAAAAGATAGGAAGATTACAATAAGTTAGATGTTTCATGTTAATTGCCTTCCATTCGTGCTACCGCGAATACCAAATTCCTCTGAGAAATAAAACATTTCTGTTACCTCTTTAGGCAGAATATGCAAATAAATCTTGTGAATATGCATGCTTGTATTCGTCGCAGAGGTCATGACCTTTCAGGTTCCATTCAGATGCCAGTCTAAAAAGAATGTCAATGTTCCTATCCTAACAGTTAGACCTTGAAAACTTTTTAGCACACTTAAATATTATTGTCTGCTGTGAATTGTAAGAAACATCTCCCTTAAGGCTTTAAAACAGCCCTTAACACACTGTTAGGGTGACATATCGATCAATAGCCACTGTTTCTTCAGGTGGTTGTTTGGCCACTACTCATTATCCAACAATTCTCTCTCATTCTCAGAGCCCTGGGCCGTGATAATTGGAAGTGAATACACACACACACTGATTTTCAAGGATGAATCTGATGTACCAAAGACAGAATCGAGCTCCAGAGGAATTTAACATCCATTTGAAGTGATCTGTCGCGTCGTCCACATTTACATATGATTTCGATTGAAGCACACATAAATATGGAACAAGCTGCGGCTTTATTTAATTTTTTAGTACTACAGTAGATAAAGGCGATGAATTTTTATGATTAACTATTACATCAAGTGCCAACTACTGTGCCAAAAAACACAGATATTCTTTTCCTCTGCCACTTCCTATGTCTCATTTTAAGGCTGAATCTTTTCTTCCTCTGTCTTTCCCCTGAAGCTTTTCTCTGCCTCAGGGGAGATGAAGCTTAAGCATTGGACTCACATCTCAGAGGGATAGCTAGTCGCCCTGCTTTCAACTCAAACCTACAGCCATATGTCACCTATGGGACTTAACTATAACTGTTGAATGAGTGACTGGGAAATAAAGAAAAGGAGACAGTAAAGAATCATACATAGTTCACACTATAATGAAAGTTCTCTCATCAGCTGTTTTATGGAAAGTAGCAGAATGAAGATTGTAGAAAAAGTTCCAAAATAAAATAAAACAATTTTGTGCACATGATCCCTTTAAAAATCATAAAACTTTCATAATGACTAAAATAGCACAGCTTATGGACATGCATTCACTCACCATATTTATTGACGACACGGGTCCAATACTATTTACGAAGATATCAACATCAATGACTGTCGGTTTAACTGCAGAGAGAGAGAGACAGAGACAAAGATGACATTAAACTTATTACCATAAAACAACGCAGAAAGCTTTATCTTTGAAAGTGTATCGCTGTACAGTTACTGATTGTCATCTGTTTATGCATCCTGTGTAAAAGCAATTTTATGTTTGACAGTGTTTAATGAATGAAGTGTCTGTACATCAAGAGGTAATAAAATTGCGATGCCATTATACTGCATAATATTCTCACCCTGAATCCAACTGAAATCTCTCTCAAAGGATTTCCTCTTTGAGCAGTTGATTACAATAATCTACAGTTTTAAACATCGGTTTGATTGACATTAAGCGTGGCTGAAAAGCACTCATCACTTCTGAGAGATGAAGTGGAAAGTTGGAGGGGGGGGGCAAAGGAAAGGAACTCTAAGAATTTCAATATGAGGGAAAGCCTGATTTGACAACCCTCCATTAGGAAAGCATTTTCTGTAGCCGAAGAGACGAAGGAGGGGTTCATTCTTTACAAACCCAAGAAAATGACAAAAAGACAGCGAGTCAAGTATGATCAGCTTCATATCAATTTTTAGCAGCATATAGTGTCCGTCAAGGTAATGTTTCCAGATCTGATCCATGTGAAACCACTGTTTAGATTTAGCAAGATTTTAGGCAGCACTGCAAGAAGAATTACAAAAAATAGAAGAAATACCCTTTAATTTTAAATAAACATAGGTGTATGTAAAACAAACATTTGTAAAAAAGTACAGTTTGTTACAATCTTTGAAAAATGTAACAACCGCATTTTCCCTGCCTTAGCCAACCTCTGACCACTTCTGTCAGTCCATCAGCGCTCGAGTGGGCACAACCCCCTCAGGTGTGCTTACTATTACATATAAGCATGACATTTTCAGTCTCCCTTCTCATTTCCTAAATGCCTTCTTCACTGAGTGTGCATCAAAATAAAGATTCCCATCTGTGCAAGAATTAACATTGTCAGTTGATATCTAGCATGTTATGTAGAAGTAATGCAGAGAGTACTGTATCAGGACCCTGCCTTACAAAGATCCTAAATTAAATTATAAATAAGTTAGACACACCTCACAAAATGTTAGCTATGATGCCCATTTATGGGTATTACTAAATATAATGTATTTAATCATAATTTTATTTGATTTATTTATTTTTATTTTATATAATGTACACTACACTTCAAAGGTTTTTATTTATTTACTTATATTAATAACATAAAATAATATATTATTATTATTACAATTTTAAATTAACACATTTAAAATGTAAACACAAAAAATAAATTTTAGCAGAATGTCCAAGTTGTGTGCCAAAATGAATACTGTCTAAGTCATTCGTGACTTTAAACTTCATCAGAAAATTGTTATTCATTGGACATTTTGCCTTGAAAATCTTGCTTAAAACATTTAGCTCCAGCCACCATCCAGTCATGAATTCGCTTTCATTAGAGCTAAAAGCATCTTAGGAAAGGACATGAAGACTCTAATCACTACAAACCTCGAAATCAGAGCACAGTTAAATAAAAATCTATACGTCTTTTCTCTTTTTATATGGTTCAGATTAGTATTGAAATCTGCTGCACTTGTTACTTTCGACTGTGCAAAGTTTTGTATAATGTTCAATGTAAACTTTCTAGTTCTGTGTGAAATTATAGAGTGAAAGGTAAGAACATTAAATTGTTATTTTTTTATTTACATCGTATTATCATGCAGTATGCATCAATTAATTATAGTTTTGACTGTCATGGTGTGTGCATGATCACTATATTGGACGCTTTTTTTGCATTTGAATTCTGACTGTATACATTAAAAATGATGCCGTTTTTTCAAAGGCACCGTTTTTTGTTTTTTTTTGCCTTTTTGACTATGCTGCTTGCATATTTTTTATATTTGGTAGGCTAATTCTCTTTAATCTATTTTCTCCAATTTATCTAGCATTATGTTTATGTTATTTTGCCATCATAATTCTGTTTTATGGAGTTAAAAATGTCTCTTACGAACCTTGATTTACATTTGATCACATAGTTTTAATTGTTAAAATTTTGGGCGGTTTTTGGGCGGGTACTGTATTTGTGAACTTTTGGGCTGGAAATCGCCCATCCAAACTGGCAACACTGGTTGGGGAACAGTAGTCTCGCGTAGCCAGTAGGGTTGGGCGATGTCAACCAATTTCAACAGTATCTGGCTGCAGCCACTGTGGAGCTCCACAGTAGGCGGAAACACATCACCTCCACCTATAATTTCCAACTGATTTTAGGCATACATTTTGGGTAGGGGTAGATGTAAGGGTAAGGGTTGGGATAAGTTTATATTTTAGGCATACATTTTGGGTGGGGGTAGGTGTAAGGCTAAGGATTGGGATAAGTTTATATATTTGGACAGTAATGTTGATCCAGGAAACACGTCACCTCCACCTATAATTAAGGGTAAGTTTCATGTCCTTTCCTCCAGGGGCGAAAGAAGCATCACAAGCTGGTCCTCTGTATCTATCTGGCTGTGTACTGTGGAGATGACGTAAGTCCGCTTACTGTGGAGGTCACGTGTTTCCGCTAACTGTGGAGCTCCACAGTGGGCGCAGCCAGACCCTTCTCACCAATTTGGCATCATACGATGTCTAATGTGAAACATTGCGATGGACGATGGCATCGTCGTCGCTGTAGGCGGCGGGTGGGGGTGGTAGCTAAAACAGTAGGCGGAAACACGTCACCTCCACCTGATTTTAGGCATACATTTTGGGTAGGGGTAGATGTAAGGGTAAGGATTGGGATGGGGGTGGTAACTAAAACACCAAGCCCCGCCCCACGACAAAACAGTGTTCGCGAGTTCTTGAATTGCGTGCGGATGACACATCATGACAATGACACATCGCGGCCCCGTTTGTTCCCATGTACATCTGTTTTCCTCTTGCGGAAATGATTTACCGCGCTCGCCAGCATCAGTGGTGCACTCGCTTATTAATGGCATATATTTGCCGCCATAGATTAAGTGTGTTTTTCGCGATCTGGTTGCTGCTGCTGCGGCGGGGCAGAGGATAGCGATGCCGGCTCAGCATCGTGATGTCTATCGACCATCAGCTATCGACCCAACGCCTGACCCAAATCGTGCTATTCGCGCGTAGTTAGGCGCGTGAACATTTTGAGTTTACTCGCTTCATTCGCGCATACAACAGATGCAAATGGTGAAGTTCCCCTGGTAAAAGTCACATTTTATGGGCTAATCATCACGTTATTTGGGTCACTTCAACCTGTGGACATGAAAAAAGCGTTAAAGTAGCCCAATTTTGCAACACTAAAGGACATTCGAGTTGGACTGCTTGTATAACAACTCTTTGTGTTTTCACTGGACTTTGATTTTTGCTTTGAAACCAAAACCATGTTCCTGACTAAGTGCATCATATGTACTGCAAGAATATGAAGCATTTATGAAGCTCTAAGTCAGAAGCAATATTTCTAGCTGTTTTTTATTGGGTATGTTTGATTAATTATAAAGAACTATAACACACTGCTGTCAACTTTGAATGTGATATGGGAAATAACAGCTAAGTACCATGAATATTTCATTACTCACGTAAGTCACAGTTCATCATCCAGTGTCCTATTTCACAGCTGGAAAATTACATTTACAGTTTGTAATTGCTTTCAATTTACAGCAATGATACAAATTAGACAGATATTGTTGCTGTGCTATGATAATGTGCAATAAAGTTAATGAGTTTAGTGTTTGGAGCTGGACACAGAATGTTTGGTAGTGCTTCCATGTAAGATTTATAGATCTCTCCCTGCTGTCTGCCAATGCCATTATAGCTGAGCATCACCATCCACATGTTTACAGACTTTCTTTCTGACACAACTTCCTTTTCAAAGTTGGGAGGAAGCATGGTTAATGTTATTCCGTGGAAACCCGTGTTTGATATTGCTCTGGTGTTCACTGGCAGCTGTGGGGTGCTGTCGGGTGAGGAGGTCAGGGGCCTGTCTCGGACAGAGGATGTCAGCTCATTAGTTAGGATGAGGACAAGCACCTGCGTCAAATGTCACACTAACTCATTAATTGCTTTACACACAGATGTGGCCACCTAGCCAAGTGAAGGGAAGACAAAAGAAGAGGAAAAAAGGAACAAATAGGTAAAAATAAATATGTGAACACCTCTTTAGAGGGTTAAATAATACTAGCAGGAGGAAAAGCCAGAAGGAAATCAGAGCAGAGAACAGATGTTTATTTCTAACCCACAACGATCGAGATCCGGTACCTATTTTAGTGAATCTGCCAACGCAAACATCTTTGAAAGAAATGGAAAGTATGCTATGAACTGTACTTATGTTAAATGAAAATTAGGAATAATAATGTTTTCGAAAACCTGCCATATCCTCTTTAACATATCAACAAAACAATTAGCCATACAAGTGTTAATTATTTCACCATTTTATTATGGCACGTATGCATGCGTATAATGTGCTCCCATTAAGAGTTGCAAAATTCACTGGTTTATGTTCACTAAATAAAGAATGCTCCTTGCTAGCAAAATAATTGTAATGCGTGTTATTAACAGACTCGCTAATTTTTTTGTTAATCTGTTCAGATAACTCACACTACAAGAAAATCATCGTGAAACTCCCAAAGACTTCATAAACAAGCTCATAATAAGAGGAAAATGTAAAAATAAATCACACGATGCAATTTAATAATGTCTGTGCTTGTCAAATTACTAGTATTTGTGACATTAAGTAACACCTCAAAAAGCGTAGAAGGGAGAGGAATTTTTCCACAAGTATTAATTAATTAATTTATTGTAATGTACAGAAGAATGTGATCCAAATCTGAAAATATCTTTAATAATCCCTAATTTACATTGGCTTTGGTAGATTGTGTCGGTCATTATGCAAATCATATGTTGTGTCTGTGTTCTTAAACGGATAGATCACCCAAAACTGAAAATTATCCTGTCTTTTACTCACCTTTGAAGTGTCCTAGGTGTCATGACCTTCTTCTTCGGATAAATATCCATATTTCCAAACTAATAAGCAATTTTCTCTCATGTCTGCTGTCTGTGGAAACCGGAAGCAGTCCCGGCGGATGACGTAAGATGTATGCATCGCATGATTAGTGACAAGCGCAGAGAGAGAACAAAACAAAACACCAGTAATGAATTAGAAGCACAAACTGAGGATTTGTAAAGAAAAATGTAGGAAATGTAATTCGATACAAGCCAAGAAGAGATTGTTTTTCCTTTACTAAAGTAGGGAAACGTTCTTTTGAAACTACATTTCCCAGAGGCACACACGTGATACATCCGCTTCCGCCAGACTGCTTCTGGTTTCCACAGACAGAAGACGTGAGAGAAAAGTGCTTATTAAGTTTGAAACTTTGGATATTTATCACACAAAAATGCATGGATTTGCTACAGGAGGACTTTATTCACCCCTCAGAGTGAGGGACGTTTTATTACGTGCATGTGTTTTATGTCTTCCGAAGTGTAACATCTATCACCCATTTAAAGCTTTACAGGGGTCTGGACAATTTTTATTATAACTCTGATTGAATTTGTATGAAATAAGAAATTCACATATACCTAGGCTAGCATGCTTCAAAGGTGATCATTTTCATTTTAGGGGGAACTATCCCTTTGAATCACCCACAGATACTGTATTTCCACACCTATCAGTGCTGTTTTGGAATTGCGCAGTATATCTGGCCCAATGAAATGAATAAATCAAACAAAAAGGTATCTTTGCACCTAGCCAAACATTGAATTCAAACCTATTCTAAGAAACATGAGGCGTTTGAGTCAAATCAACTTTGTTGAAGAGTTGCATTAAATATACATGTCATAAAATAAAAGGTGTTTTTGGTTCACAAATGGAAAAGCAAATATCTTCTGTGGTTCAAATAAACGGTCAAGCTAAAGTCAATAGAAGTAGTGAAACATTTATATGTATTGGAAGACAGAGCTAATTACAACCAATGAGTAAACAAACACACAAGAGCATAATCAATGGCAACTAAAGAGAACTAACCAATGAACATTTTATAGACAAGCAACACACCAACTGAGAAAGAATGGTAAATTATGCCTATGAGGCAAGCAAACTTTAAATAGATAGATAGATAGATAGATAGATAGATAGATAGATAGATAGATAGATAGATAGATAGATGATAGATAGATAGAT
>JAUMHQ010000058.1:13010833-13026205 GCA_032361165.1 Enteromius paludinosus
TCCCTGAAAATAATTGCACACCTCAGAACGTTCGTCAGCCAATCAGATTCAAGCATTCAACGGCCCCGTAGTATAACTAGTTATAACGGATAGTTATTATAAAGTGTTACCGTATCATTTTGTGTCAAACACATGGCAATGATCTGTTGTTTTTATTACATTGATTACTTTATTTAGTTCTTTGGCCAGTGTCGTTGTGGGTTTTGGTTACTTTACTTTTGTAATAAAATAAATAATTTGGTGAAGTGATATGAAACCGTGATTTGGTCAAGAGCTGCCTGAAACTACATTCGCTGTGCAAAATAATTGCACACCTTAGAATGTTCATCAGCAAATCATATTCAAGCATTCAATGGCCCTGTTGTATAAATTCATATACTGTATATATGTAAGTGTAAACGTTTTTGAACAGTTAGATTTGGAATGTCTCTTCTGCTTACAAAACAGATCCAAAGTACACCAAAACTTAAAAATATGTATGTTTACTATTTAAAACAACCGTTTTCTGTTTAAATATTGATTTTAAATCTGAACTTTTAGCATCATTACTATTCTTCAAAGAATTCTAAAAAATGTACTCAGCCCTTTTAAATATTCATAATAATAATGATAATGATAACTGTTGCTTCAACAGCAAATCAGCATATTGGAATCATTTCTAAAGGATTGTGTTACTCTAAAGACTAGAGGAGTGATGCTGAAATTTTTTTCAAAGAAGTTGCATTTTAAAGTACAGTCAAATAATAAGTAGTTATAGTAATTAGTAAGAAATATCTCAGATATTTTGGATCAAATAAATGCAGGCCTGGTGAGCAGGAGAGACTTCTTAAAAAAAAAATTCACAAGTTCGCGCTTCCCCATAATAGCAGTAAAGCATGTTTGGCGTGCTGTTCGGGGGTGAGCCAAGCCCTAGTGTTAGTACCTCTGTGGAAGTTGGGGAGAGGGGGACCTCTGAAGAGGATTATATGAATATGGTTAGAGTTAGGAACAGAATGCAGTGCCGAAACATATTTCCAGTGGAAACAGAGTTGAGGGTCCTGGCTGGCTGGGTGGTGGGGCGGCAAGGTGCTCCGGGTTGGCGTCTTGGGTTGGTGGCTGGCTTGAGGCGAGGAGCTGGGGGCGGAGACGTCCGAGGCCCTGTTGAGGCTGGCAGAAGCCTGGTCGTGTTGCCGACTTAACGACGTTGTCACTACATTTAGGCTGACTCAACTTGATTATAAATCTGGATTTTATTGCAGATTAACATCTTGTAGGGTAGAGCTAGTTTTAGTATGCCTAGTAATAATGGGCTGCATTCCAGTCGCTATTTATATTTGTTCCGCTTTTTAACAAGAGAAACCATTAGACTAAAAGTATCAATGAAAACCTTGTATTGAGAAACTAGGAAAACGAGATGCGGAAGGGAAGGAGACGGGCGTATTTATTGTGGATTGGCTAACGAGATGATAGGAAAGTGGAACCCGCTGCGACTGGTTATTTGAACGCGCTCCTCCCGAAATTAGTTTAGCAACATCACTAAAAATAAAAACCATTCAAAAACTTTTGTCTGGTCTTGTGTGTATATCTCACAAGTTTAGTGCATTTTAATATGGATCAGTGAAATTTTCACCCCGACTTACAGTATACACACTGCGCAGAGGAATCTCTCTTACTGCTGTTATTCTGGTATTCCCAGTAGACATGGCGGTGGTAAGTTGATGTAAATGCTGTCTGACTGGCATGCTGAAAGGTTGTCTTTGTATGAGAGCACACACTCCTCACCCAGCTGATGACACTATCACCTCACCCTTCCAGAAAGACTCATTTACTGACCGATTTTTTATTTTCCTTTTGTATGATTAAGCCATGATTTAAAATTCAGTTTTATGTAGGGTGAAAATGTGGGAAAAAAGGTGTCACTTCTATGGCATGTGTGCCTCCAAATTGTATAGTAGTAGTAGCACACAATAAAACTTACCTTTATAGTAAGTAGAATTAAATGACTTTTTCCAAGCCTGGTTCCCACAAATCTTGTGTAAACTGTAACTAATCTGTAAGTAGCAGGACTAAATCCATGCCGCAGTTCTGTTGTAAGCTCCCATGTGTTTGATATCAGTCCCTACATTAATAGATTGTCACTTTCAGATTTGAAATAATGTCTCTCTGTTTGTTTCTCTTGCCTTTCATCTGTTATTTTTATCTGTGGGACAGGGAAAATGGTGTACATGTCAGAATGTGGTGTCATTTTGTGGTAGGGAATCCCTCTCTTGAACCTCTCAGTGGAGAACAACAACAATGATTTACTGAGGAGTCATACCCTCAGACGCAGAAAGCCGCATCTTAAGATTTTTGCTTCTATTTTTAGCTGTTTTCTTCTTGCAGCATGAGTGTACTACTGTAGTATTTTGGCTAGTAATGAATAATAGATGCCTTTGCTTATATTTTGTGTGACCACTGCAGCACGGTTCCCCAGATATCAAAAGTATCAGATCACTCAGCTGGCACGACGGCATCTGTTTACTCCATTATTAAACAGACATGAAAGTGACACTGATTTTCACAGTTTTCAGAGCACTTCTGGCTTCGCTGGTTTGTCTGGATCAGGTTGGGTAATAGTACTGAATCACTGAATCGCTCACACAATGAAGACCCAGAGAACTCGCCATAACAAGAGCCTCAAGACACTTCGCTGCAAAACATGCTAAAAAATGGGAGGCAAAGAGACAGAAAGTCACAGATGGAGAGATACATGACTAATGGTAACACTTTGGCATTGACTCATTTAGAACATTCCTGAATGCTGATACGGTAGCCTCGTCCTATGTGACTGGTTAGAATTAGCCTTTGTGCAGAACAATAGTTCTCAACATATACGTGATGGATCCTGGTGTTTTAGGTCACCACACACTTCAGAGGGAAGCCACTAGTTTGTAGCCTGAGGATCAGACAGGCATTCAGAGGAGGCTTTTTGCCCAGTCTTAAAACTGCGCTTAAAAAGCAGATATGAACACAGTAAAGGTCAACTGTTTATTATTTGCTCTATTTTTGTAAAATCTGTCTTGTGAAACCAAGCATCTTTTAGTGCAGTAAATAGGGAATCGATGATTTTGTGATGCAGCTAATGTTTGATTAATGGACTGTGATGATATAGTACACAGTTTTGTATATTAATTCATAACTAAACATTGTGGCTGGGAGGAAATATCTCTGTGCAGATATGTTGATGATGATATTTCATGTAAAATAGTTGCACGATTTATGATTTATGTCCTCATGAAAATTCTACCCGGCACAAATGGCCCCATCCACAGGTATCTGAGATCTGGAGATTAATAGCATAATTTTTAGCATATATGTTTGTATGCCATTGTGAAAAAGCTAATAGCTACTTAAAATAATTAGCAAATATATTCTTGTTTATTAAATTCATCATTTGTATAGTTTTGTGAACCTTTAGTTGTTTAGTGATAAACACATACACACAGTAAAAACTAATATTATGAAATATTATTAAAAACAGTTCTGTTTTAATAATTTTTAAAATATAATTTATTCATGTAATGAAAGGGCTCCAGCAGTGTCAGAAATGAATATAATATGCTGATTTGGTGCTTTGACGAATAGAAAAAATCGATTTTTAACGCACCCTCCCTGAAAAGTGTTCTTTTTGTCACTTACATTACGTTTCAACCCCAAAATAATTTATTCACACTGTTCTACACTTGTTTTCGTTTGTTCTGTAGAACACACATAAAAGAGATTTTTGTAAATATTTTTTATTGGTGAATATGTTATAAAGCAAAAGACAAAAAAAAAATGTGTTTTAAGAAAAGGTCCAAAGGTTTGGAACATCATGAGAGTGAGTAAATGATAACAGAATATTCATTTTTGGGTGAACTATCCCTTTAAACGTTACCTACAGATTGTGTTAACTCTACCTGAGTTCAGCAATGACTGGGCTATCAAGCATTTTTAATTCTAATTAGCATCTACACTTTTAATGTGTAGGGTATAATGTATTGTGAGAAAGGGTTGCATCCATCAGTGTCATTTAGGCAGTTAATTAAAACAAAAGCCTTACAGAAAGGAATGGAGGGAGAAAAGAGTACAATAAGAAGCAGGAGGAAGGACAGCGGTGCAAAGAATGGAAGACTGAGAGAGAGGGGCAATCACAGACATTAGTAATCATAAAGAAGGTGTCCCTGTCATGTCGTCCCCCCTCATCTCGTTAGCTAATGAACTCCACTTACACGCTCTCTTGCACAGCCTCTGCTTTCACAGATCTCCTGGCACACTCTGAAGTCAGCCTCAGGGGCCTAAGCCCGCTCTAACATATGTTTGTAAGTGAATTACTTCTTATTACATCAACAGGTTGTGCACATTGTAGGGGACAGCATGTCAGGTCTTCATTTTACCCATGAGTACCTAATATAGCAGTTCAGCAGACACATCTGTGCTTCCTACTGGGTTTCAACCAGGTTCAGCTCTGGCCCAGGGGACAAATAAGGTCCATAAATGTCCTGATTTCAGCCTTTTTAAAATTCACTGAGTCTCAGAGACGGACCAAATGCAAGGCCTATCATGCCTCTGCTTTAGTTTGATTGAATTTCTATACTGTGAATCACTGAGGTCAAATAGTATAGCTCTACGAGCTGATGTCGAGTGGACTTCTGAGACTCTGGCAGTGTAATGGAAATCTATAGACAGACCAGACTGCCTCGCGGAGATGGCCAGGCAGCGTCTTCGTGGAAGACAGGCTTGAAAAATGTAGGCCGAGGACAGCTTGTTTGCAATCCAACGTTGACACTTCTATAAATATCACTCAGACAACAGAAAATCTATTTGCTGAAGGCCACAGTCTGTTTCTGACCTTGACACTTATGACCCTTCAGGAAAAACAGAGCATGTGAGCTCTGATACGAAGTCTAGGATAAGTCTGAATGGCATTTTGGATTCCTTTAAGGATGCTCAGGGAAGGGGACATAACCTGAAGGGTTGTTCCAGAACAAAAGTGAGCAGCTGAGTAATTTCACAAAAGGCCCTTTTATAAGTCTGTTAGCTAAGGGCACATGTGATGGTCACTTTGAGGAAGTTATTTTGTCATTTATGAGCCCATGGTCCTAAGTGGATCACGTGTCCACTTTTTTCTTCTTCTTTTTTGATTTACCCAGTGCCACATGCATGAAGAGAGAGTGCAAAAATCTAAATAAACATGAAGACACAAATAGGCAATATTTGACATTGCCTATGTTTTGAATAAATTAAAAATGCCAGAGTAAAAAAAGTAGTATGAAGATAAGATAAAGATGCATTTTTTATACTACTGACATATCGCTCAAGACATACTCATATACTGTAAGCATTTCTTGGCTACTACTTGTGCACAATGTGCATTTCTTAGTATAGAGTTGTCACTATTGATGAGAATTGTATAATATTTGAACAATATCACACTTTAAATGCAAGATAGTGTATCTAAAGTACACTTGCAATAGTTCCACTTTATCTACTGTAAATCAAATATACTTCAGTGAACCTTTAGTTAAATTTCAGCAGTACTTCTGCACAAATAAAGTGCATCAATTACAAAATTAGTTAGTAGTTAGTTTATTATGCCAAAAGTACAATTGCAGGGTATTTTTATTAAGTGTATAGAAATTGAAATATTTAGCATTAAATAAAAACATTTTCAATTATATTTTAGTTTATATTTTACTTGGGTGGATAGATAAATCAAATTGATTAATAAATATTTGGTAAAAAAAATCAATTACACTGGACTATTTTTTAATTTATTAAATGACATTTTTTTATAGTACAAAGTATAATTTAAAAAAGTATTGTTTAAAACTGTCGATGGCTTGCTTGATAAAATTAATTACTAGCCTAATGATTATTTTTTAACTTTTCTACAGGATTACACACTGACCATGTATTTCCAGCAGTACTGGAGGGACAAGCGGCTCGCATATTCTGGGATCCCTCTAAATCTCACCCTTGACAACCGGGTAGCTGACCAGCTTTGGGTTCCTGACACGTATTTCCTAAATGACAAGAAGTCTTTTGTTCATGGTGTCACAGTGAAGAACCGCATGATCCGCTTGCACCCTGATGGCACAGTTCTTTACGGATTAAGGTAAGAACTGATCCCATATCTAGAGTCATCAACCAGTATTGCTTGTCTTGCATTTTCATTTTTTCTTTTTCATTTCAATTTAACCTGTCTTTGATGATTGATCAATCTTGATCACTTATAGATATACAGTAATATGTCAAATAAACATATAAACATCTTAAATGTTATATCTTTTTTTTTTTTTTTAAATCAACTTTTAGAAATATGCCTTTTTTAATGTGATAAATTTAATGGTTTATTGTTATGTAATAACAGTTTAATAAATGGTAAATTAACATATCTTTTCCTTACGATGTTTTTTTCCCCCTCAAATCTACCTTTAATATAATTTGTTTATACTTGACGTTTCAACCGTGGGAAGTGTCTGATAGTACGTACCGTCAGTGGACGCAAATCGTCAGAGCATTCCCTATTTTGGTCCGTGCACTCGCCTACTAAATTGCATAAGTGTTAATGTGTGCCTTTATCTTGTTAAACCCCTTTAGTGTTATCAGACTCTGATCCTAAATGAGCTGCTTTGCTCGTTCCCACGCGGAAGAGCATGGGTATGCCTTCATCCTCTGTACCAGCTGGAGTGCTCTATGAGCCAGTTACCGTAGCCTAATTTAGCCTTTCATTTTGTTCCAAATGAGATCCTGTGGACTAGTGCTACCATATGCTAATGTATGGGTCTTGCTTATAAAGTTTATTGAACCATTTCTGTCTTTTTATGATTTATCTCCTTTCACTCGAATGGAACATCAGCAGTCTATTGAACATTATTTTACAGATCACCTAGGGAGTTCCCTGGTCATATAACACACATATTGTTTGACGAAGCAATAGTGAGGATGGAGGGCTTTTATTTGTTTGCCTGAGCTGGACACCATTAAAGAAAGAAGAGCCTGCATATTTATGGAAAGGCATCTGAGTGTGCGCTCATTAAAATGGCTCTGAAGAAGGAATGAAGACACTGAGTTTCATCTTTAACTTGCCCACTCTTGGGAGGCAGGAACAGAAACATAACGACCCACTTCAAACAAATGTTATATGGTTTGAGTGTGTAATACAAAGATAAAACGCTTTACAGTAAGGTTCATTAGTTAATATTAGTTAACAATATTAACTAGAAATGAACAATAGTGTGCATGGAAATATTTCAACTCCTAAATGATCAGTCCAGTTTTTCATGTGAAATATGATCCATTATCAGTAGAACCATTCCTATTGAAATGGCTGGAGTTTGTCTGCAAAGATCCACAAAACTAAAAGTGGCCACAGATTAAAAAATTTTAAGTAGTTCCAAACCTGTATTAATTAATTTGTTATACTAATAATTAATTTGTGTTCTTAATGCTGTGTTCTTTCTGGTTTGGAACAACATGAGGGTGATTAAATTATGACAAAATTTTCATTTTGGGGTGGAGTAATGCTTAAACATGCTCCTGCCATAGTGGACTTTAGTGAGCCCCACTTGGCTGTACCCCTCACCACAGCCCTGCATTCATCCAGATAAGATTAGAAGGATTGAACATGATCTTCCACTTACGATAGGCTTACTTCAACTGTTTACCAGGAAGAGAAATCGATACCTGGATGGTATCATTACCTGGATGAGAAACCAAACCTAACTTTAAATGATCATTGATATTGACTCACGGAGAACATTTGTCATCAAATTTTAGTCTAAGCTCACACTTGCAGCAAAGTGACATGATGAATGGGATGAAGTGAAATGTGGGCTTTCCTTGAGCTTGTTTGATCGCCTGGAATACTACTGCTCAATAGCTGCTTTTTTGGGGCAAAAACTGCATTTTCATATATTCAAATCTGTACTATTTGTTCGCGTCCACTCATCCATATGCATGCTTTTTGCTATATTTGGTTCAAAAGCCTTTTGAAGGGCAGGGGGAGCCATATCTTAATATGCTCCATCTTGCTCATCTTGTTTACAATGAGACACACAAAAGTTTGGCCGTTTTGTCTAGCAAGGGCAGTACCTGCCGTATGTATAGAATTGTAGCTTTGATTTTTCTGTGACCTGTGTGTGTGTTTCTGTGTTTCTAGAATCACCACCACTGCCGCTTGCATGATGGATCTGAGAAGGTATCCATTAGATGAGCAGAACTGCACTCTGGAGATAGAGAGTTGTAAGTGTTCTCTCTCACACCCTGCTGCAAAGACCAGCATACATTTCCATGCTGTTTCCAGCTGGTTTATACTGGTCAGTGCTAGTCTGGTACTTTTCTTTCTGGCAAAGCGGGGAAAATAACGTGTTGTATTATTGAATACCTCCCTGCTATGATCCCTAAAATAGTATTAATAATTGTTTACCCTTTCACAATTCAACTACTGTATATTATTCAAAAGAAAGTGTGTTGTTATCCATTTTTGCCAAGATTTTTGGTCTATGTTTACCAAAGAAGTCTTGGTCGTTTTGCTGGTTTATGCTGGTCCTTTGCTGGTTTAAGTTTTTTTGCTTGCTGGACCTTTGCTGGTTTATGCTGGTCCTTTTCCAGCATGTGACCATCATAAACCAGCAAACAGACCAGCATAAACCAGCAAAGGAGCAGCTTAAACCAGTAAAGGACCAGCATAAACCAGCATTCCAGCATCAAAACATACCTAACCAGCATATGCTGTTTTTTTCAGCAGGGGACACTAAAAGTTTGAATGGCAATGTTACTCAAAATTAAACCTTTTTATGAAGTGATTATGAGGTTTTTGGGATATGTCATCTTAGCAGGGTGATTGTTTTGAACTAAATGCATAGAAAAAAAAATTGAAAAACTAAATGCATAATTTAATTTTAGCTTAGCTTGCTAATCAGTTAGCACTAGCAGGCTAGCTGAATGCATAAAAAACAAACTTAACTGTATGACACCTGTAGCAAAAGTCAGCATGATGTGTTTATGCTTATTAACTGTGTTTAAACAATTCAACTCTCTGTGGACTGTCACTTTTGATTACATCACTGCTTTAACAACTAGTTGTTGAGTTTAGTAGTGCACATGTTACACAAATTTAAATGACAATACCGTTGTCACTTCCTGATTTTTAGTTGGTAATTCACTTACAGAATATGCAAATCACTCCCCCAGTGTGCTTCATCTGCACACAAATAAAAGCACCTAGCTCATTATGGTTTACAAACATGGCGATGCCGGTATGAAATGGAGCTGTCTGTGTCACAGTGGGAAATCTGACCCCTAACAGCTCCCCACACAAAACAGTGCAAAACAGATGCTCATATGCATGATTATGCTAACAATGCACTTGTGCTGACTTTTTTTTTTTTAAGCATATGTTACACACACTAATTATGGAAAAGAAATGCTATTTAAAGGAACCACATTTTTTTTAATTGTAAAGGAGGAAAAGGTTACATAAATATATACGTTTTAATGTATGAAGCACTGTCTGAGCTCAGTAGATGTCCCTCTAAAACTTGATTTGTGAACTGATATTTACCCAGTAATGTGTCATTTACTCTTTGATTAATTTGATTTCTGTTTGTCCTATAGATGGATACACAACAGATGACATCGAGTTTTACTGGAAAGGAGGAGAAAATGCAGTGACTGGTGTGTCGCGTATCGAGCTCCCACAGTTCTCCATTGTGGACTACAAACTTGTATCCAGAAATGTTGTCTTTTCCACTGGTAAGATAGCAAGACAAGATAAAATAATCAAGCTGTAAGCAAAAAAATGAATAAAATAAAACTCCAAATAAAACATATGAAGTGACAAATTATTCATATTCTTGTGGTCATGACCCCTTAAGATGCATAGGATTTTTTAGCATTCCAGAGCTGCAGAGTTGATTTTCTTGTGCTTAAAATATTCTGTAAAATGAACAGCACAAGGGGTAACCTGGATCCAAAATGCTAACTCTGCTAATGCTCTTAAAACTGTTTGGATGAAATCTTTCTATGATTATTATTATTTGTGCAAGGCAGGATTTAGCACAATAGTTTGCATAAGGAAAGTCAATGAAAGGGTGCCCAAATCATTTGTTACCATTCTTGTTACAGAGGCAATAACAATAAAATTGATTAAATACTAAAATAGTAAAATGTGTTGTCTTACGAGTGTAATTTGCTAGTCATGTAATTACACCTGTGATCAAGTGTATAGCTTAGCTCAGAGACATGGGTCAAAGCGCAAGGTTGCAAGAAGTTTACTACCAAAACAGACTCTGGTATGAAATGTGTCTGCACAAAATGTGCTATTAGAATGGTTTTAGTAGCATTTTAAAGCTCTGACCACGCTGGAAACGTAAACTAACTGTATTTGCAATGCAGAAAAGTGCTGATTTCTACAGATGGTAGCGTTTTTCTTTTCTGGTTGTCCTGTTTTCTGGCCTCACCCTCATGAGAATGGTATTCCCATGTACAGTACCACTTATTTGAAAAGCTGCCTAATTGGGGCCTGTGCATCAGATATCTCTCTTCCTCATGGTAGAACAGACCAGTAATAATGGAGGAGCAATTACCACTCTATTTCCTCAAGCTTCTAAAGAGAAGAGCAGAGATGGAAGGGGGGAGAGAGAGTGAGAGATGGAGTCAGAGAGGGGAAAAAACAGCCACTTGATACAAACCATCACATATTCATGAGGTAGAAGGCCCACTGCATAAATTATTCTCTTCTAAAACTAAGGCATTCATAGAGGCAGTGCTTTAATGATTATTCCCCATCCTGAATTAATGACACACAGAAAGAGACTGGCTAGCTTCTGCACATAGAAAAGGATTATGGGAATTGTGAGGTTTTGATTGAGGAGGATGTGACTGTACTGCTGATGCCATGATCAGTAGGAAAAAATGTCAGAATTCATGTCAGCCATCTTTGGGTCCAAATTGTTTGTAGAAACTACAACACCTACCAGCAGATGCTAACTGACCCAGGCTAGCCAGCCAAACCTTGACCCCTTGACCAGCCCAACACAGCAACATTAACTCAACCAATGCTGTGAGTTTAGGGGCGGGACTATTTATTTTTTGGGCTGAGAGTTAGTTTCTTGTGTGTCTGTATGTATTTTACATGATTTGTGTGGGTTTTTGTGAGGTATAAGTAATTAGTCTGAAGTATGTGTAGGTAGCTTAAGTTCATTACGTAGGTTACGTAGCATGTTTTTATAGACTGTGATGTGTGTACAGGTTGCATAATGTGCATCTGTAGGTTGTGTTATGTGTGTAGGATGTGTGATTTTGTTCATAGGTTGTGTGCATGTTTGGGTGTGTATATGTGTCTAGGCTTAATGCTTGTTAGCTGTTTTTTTCACCTCCGTAAATAACTAAGCAGAGATCACTTGTTTATTTTTGCATTCTACTGATATTATAAGGCATTATGTGTTCATATTAACTTCTGCTCTTTGGATTAATGAGTCGATCAGGGATGAACAATTTACCTTTAACCCATCAAATCCCTAACCCCTTCATCAGTGAAAGCTTTTGCTAATAGTGTCAATAGTATAGCAACAGTTTTAACCACAGTTCACATTCACTTTCAAATCAAGCAGATTTCTGGGAGCTTTTGCATGATCAACTTTAACTTTGATATATTTTTCACCTCCTCACAAATTCCTATTTGTGTGGGTTCCAAATGATATTACTGCATTTTTCTACACAAATTCACCAAAACAGTGGCAAATGTGGCCAAACCTTAAATGAAAATTCTGTCAATAATTGTTTCGAACCCGTAAGACCTTTGTTTATCTTCAGAACACAAATTAAGATATTTTTTTATTAAACCAGAGCTTTCTTACCCTGCATAGACAGAAATAAGACATTCACATGGACGTAAATCCCGGGGGGGGGGACATAAAATCATAATAAAAAAAAATCGCACTGTCTATTGTGAAAGATATGTTTTATACCTAAAACATTATTGTGTAAGTTGAAATACAAACGCAAAAAATGCATTTCAATATAGTTCAGCTCCCCCTCCCCTTCCTCACAGTGGTTTGGCCCACTGCCTACTATCCCAGTTCATCTCACCTACGTTACACCTGCAAGTCAGGTATGTTGAACTACAGTAAGTAGGGAATTGTATTCACTTTAAATAAAGTGATTCTCTTTAATCTAGTTAATGCTGATTTGTTAATAAATTAGTTGTGGCAAAAATGCTGATTACAGATGTCATTTTTCAATTATTCTGCTATGTTAGCGATTAAAACGTTACTTATCTAAATATCCCAGAATCTAGACCAAGCGGTCAAGCGTGTGTACGCGTGACATTAATGTCTGCCTCGTGCATCTTAAAATGCGCGCATAAGACGGAGTGAAGAAGAGAGAGTGAGAGAGACATTGCGTGCATGTGTGTGTGTGTTTGTGCCTGTTCATAGCACGCGCTAGACAGAGAGCATCCTTAAAATAACTTAAAATAACCATGATGCAGTCTCCATGCTACAATAATGATAGAAGCAAGGTTTTCCTCTGTTCTTAAATGCAATAAGTCTGAAATATTTGTATCCCCATCTAATAATTGCTTGCAAGAAAATGTATACTTATTGTCCCCCCCTACTATTAAATGAAATTTACGCCCATGGACATTCAAGACCCAGAATGTTCATACGTGTCGTTGTCGTGTTGTGAACGTGCCTCAAAGACTGAAACGGAAGAGAAGAAATTGTAGAATAAAATCGTTATTTTTGTTTCCTTCGCACACAAAATGTATTCTCATAGCTTCACAACATTGCAGTTGAACCACTGAAGTCAGATGGACTATTATAACAATGTCCTTACTACTGTACCTTTCTGGGCCTTAATTGTACCAGTTGCGTTGCTGTCTATTTTGTTTTTTGTTTTTTTTGAGTAACAGTGAATTTGTGTCTCAAATCAAATCAAATATAAAAGTGTCTGACATAAAATGACAGCACATTAGGTATGTCGTTAGAATTAATTTGCCCTTATAAAATAAAAATGCAAATTAGGATTCATTTCATAATATCACAATTCGAAGTATGAATCAAATTTTAACATAATATGACAGTACATTAGTTATGTAATTAGAATTAATTTGCCCTTATAAAAATGCAAATTAGGATTAATTACACGGGATGAATATTACTCTTATTTAGAAAAGTGAGTTTCTGACACTACTGTGTTGACATATTTCCAGTTGGAAAAGGATGTTTGGAGAGGATATTAATCTGCAATAGTAGCATTTCATTGAAAATTCTCTATAGTGCGCAATGAATACGTTTTTGGTCCAATTTCCTGTGCATCTTAAATCTGTATTTTGTATTTGTATTTTTATTTTTATTTTTACTTTTAGAAGCGTTCTATAGAATATATGGCTTCAAAACTAATAGACATGGACTACAAGCCATAAAAGTCTAGTTTTGATTTCATAGGGGGCTTTAACATTTAATGTTTACTCACTATTTCATTCTCTTTTCTTGTCTCCTTTCACACCGTGGTGTTTGTGCTCAAGGCTAAGATACAACAAATCACTTTTTTTTTTTTTTCACGCTTGCCAGTTACCATAGCAACAAAAGCTACCCATGCTGCCAGTGCTACTGATGTAAAATGTAAAGAATTTCTCCAAAGCCTTTTTGAAAGAAACATCCATCTTTTTCCTGTCTCGTGTCTCCCTGTTCTTTTCCTCTCAGTCTTTGTCTCTCCTTCTCTTTCATATTCTTTAACCATCTTTCTCATATCTTTAACAGGTGCCTATCCTCGACTATCTTTGAGCTTCAAGCTAAAAAGAAACATTGGCTACTTCATCCTGCAGACTTATATGCCCTCAATCCTGATCACCATCCTGTCCTGGGTCTCCTTCTGGATCAACTACGATGCCTCAGCAGCCAGAGTGGCATTAGGTATGCTATTTATTCATTAGGATGTCCTGTATACAGCTGACAGTATGTATGTCATCTGTCATTTCCGCTGTGGAAGTGCATGCTTTATTTAACAGCGCATGGCTGGTTGTTCCAATAACTACAATTCCAACATTTGGTATTCTGTTTGAATTGCAACTTTTTTCTGTACACACACCAGGTCTCCTCAGAGTCCTCACCCTCCCTTTGGTTTACTTTTTCTTGGATCTTTTCTCCAGACAAACACAGACACACACAGACAGGTATTGTAGGGGCACGTGCATCATTTAACAAGGAACCGGGTACACCCAGGTAGCCACAAACCCATTGCTTTTGACACACTACAGCGACTGCTCGCAGAGAGAGAGAGAGAGACTGTTCTCAGTGTGTCTTTGCTCTGATGTTGTTATTCCAGAATGAGGAGTGACTGAGTTTGCCCAAAAGGCTACAGAACCTCTCCAACTGCAGTGAGTAGCAGGACACAAAAGCTCTGTTTCAGAACCCAGCATAAACAGCCTTTTAAAGCAAACTCCTGTTGTGAAGGGCAGTTCCAAATGCTGCCTAAGTAATAAGGAAGGCAAAAATCTTAGCAATTTAATCAAAATGTACACTTTGCATTTATATAGTATGTAATACTTGTGTGTGTCGTGTTTTTATACAAGGAGTGCAACATTGAAAACAATTGTAGTCAAAAAAATAGCTAAAAAAAATGTTAAACACAGTTGCAAAGAAATGGAAAGTAACACGTTGTCTGAAATGGGAAATTCCTTGATAAGTTGAAATTCTATTTTCTTAAAATATACTAAAATAATTTAACAAAAATTATTTTTTACAACATATGCTTAGTTAGTACGTTTTTCAATATAGAGAAACTGTTGCTTCTCCAGCAGCAAACTAATTTTTACACAAAAAATAATAATTTAAAGAAAATAAGTCTTTATTTACTTATTTCTTTTTTTATTTATTGCTTGCTTTTATCAGGATATCAGAATGATGTTTGAATGACCATGTGATTTCTAAAGACTGGAGTAATCACTGCTGAAAATTCCACTTAGTCATCACAGAAATAAAAGTTTTAAAAAATGTTAATGTAGAACACATTATTTCAAATTGTAATAATATTTTAACAATATTAATGTATTTTTTATCAAAACAATTTAGCCGGAGAGGACATCTTTCAAAGACCTTGCCATTTCCATTAATGTACACACAGCACCCCATATTGACAAAAAAAAAAACACAGAATTGTCGACATTTTTGCAGATTTATTAAAAAAGAAAAACTGAAATATCTCATGGTCCTAAGTATTCAGTGTGACACTCATATATTTAACTCAGGTGCTTTCCATTTCTTCTGATCATCCTTGAGATGGTTCTACACAGCTGTGTTTGATTATACTGATTGGACTTGATTAGGAAAGCCACACACCTGTCTGTATAAGACCTTACAGCTCACA
>JAUMHQ010000058.1:13026305-13047972 GCA_032361165.1 Enteromius paludinosus
TCACAACAACTCTGTGACTGTTCTTGAATGGCCCAGCCAGAGCCCTGACTTAAACCCAATTGAGCATCTCTGGAGAGCCCTAAAATGGCTGTCCACTAACATTTACCATCCAACCTGACAGAACTCCTGACAGGAGGGTGTGAAAAACATGTTGCATCTTTTCCAAAGACTCATGGCTGTATCAGATCAAAAGGGTGCTTCTACTTTTTCTTTTTTAATAAATCTGCAAAGAACTTAAACTTAAATGATTTTAGCAAGTGGCTGCAATATAAAAAAGAGTGAAAAATCAAAGGGGGTCTGAATACTTTCCGTACCCACTGTAATAGCTTGCTCCACTATTAAAAACAAATTTAATGTAGTTGACTGTTTTTTATTATTCGTCTGTAGTAACTATGTTTATATGCAAAGCTGCTATGTAATTTAAATTTAAACCAGATTAAATTGTGAGCAGCTTCCATTTCAGTCAGGATGCTGCCTAGGACGTGCCTCCCTATGTAGACAGCAAGGCAGCTTTCTTGGTTGTGAAACAGAGCTACTGCAAGCGGCTTTTAAACTAAATTTCAGTCTCACTGCCTCCAGCCTACTCACTGCCCGTGTGGACACCAAACAAGCGTATGAGCTCAGATTTACACCAGCTTCTGCTGAAGAGACTTCAGTGCATGTACATTATTATCATCTGGGCATTTTTAAATCACAGAGATAGATCACAGAGTGCAGTACAATATTTTTTTAATCACATGTTTAATGTGTGCAAGAGTGTGTTAGTTCAGGCACCCAGGTGCGGCTCTTTGAGATGGATGTGATATGTTGGATATGGGCCTTCTTTAGGGAAATTGTTCTCATTAACCATGTTAAGCGGAGAAATGAGAACACTTTACACTGGGAGGAAGGAGTCTCCTGGGTCCCCCACACATATACCACCCATCTCACCTGCCCCTACGCATCATTACAAGGCCCCCACCTCCGTCTATCTATTTTCTTACTCTCTCTCTCTTTTTCTATTCCTCTTTTTCTTTGTCTTTTTCTGCTGTCCTCCCACAGCTAGGCAGCCAAATGAAAACAAAGGGATCAATGCAGCTAGAAAACAATTACATTTAACTTCCATTTCAATCCCAAGGCATGCTGCAGCACAGATGAATCTCTGCCTTAAATGCCTCTGTCTCGCCGCCTCCCACTGCTCACTGACTCCATCTATTCTCTGCAGCCACATCCGGCCCGGCCCCGACTCTGTATCTCGCACTGCATTACTGCAGCACACTTAAAGACTTGATTCATTTCAGAAAGGAAGTTATCAAATGACGCAAGAAGCAAACATATTGAATGATGTAGATGATGTTTCATTGATGCCTTTCCGATTGTTTTGCTTATGTGGTCAGGCGTGGAGATTATTATACAGTAAGAACTGGCAACTGACTAAACCAGAGCATATTTTATTTGGAGAACCGCTTTGTAATTAATTTATTTTTTTTATGCACATGCTTAGTCTTATTAAAAACACTTTCATTGTCTTATAATATGCTTTTATTTTTACCTGAAGTGATTTGCATGATGCTAATCTGTGGTGATTGTTCCAATTGGTCTCTTTTACATTTCATCATGCCTGTAATGCCTGATAAGCAGGGCTGTTTTGTGTACAGTGTTACCGGGGAAACCTCTATTTTTAAAGCTCCAAAAGTGGCACCTAGTGACAAAGACTGAATTTGCGTTTTCATTCAGACCAACATGAAAAGACTAACAAGTGGGCAGGCAATCTGCTAATGTTTAATTTTAAAAAATGACAAATTTCATTTTTTCAGAGACGACTCTTTTTTTTTGACTTTATAACTTCATACACAGTGCACTTTCAAATGTAAAACTTCCGTAATAGAGGCACACTTTTTATGATTCAGCCCATGATTCATGACTCAGTTATAAGATGGCAGCTGAATTCACTGGCTATACAAAGAAATAGTTGACCAAATCATGAAAGTTCTGTCATCACCCAAATGTCATTCCAAACCTGTGTGAAACCTCTTTATTCTTGGAACACAAATTTTATGTACTGGTTTATCTTTTTCAGTGGAATTAGAATGAATAGAAATGGAAGAACCTTCAAGAATAAAAAAAGCACTAAATAATATCAGTTGTCTTAAATCATTACAGATTTGTGTGATGATGGCAGTTCTAAAACAAATAATTCAGAAAGTTTTTGTGCACTGGATCAACAGATGTATTAAACAGATGACAAATCATTTATGACTTGCAGGACAGGTGTGAAGATTTTCAGTGAATATAGTATTATTTTGATCTGTTCCTCCTCACACAAAGCTATCATTAACCTTTATTTAACCAGGAAAATCACTTCAGTTCTTATTTGCAGCAACATGTGGCTTTAGAAGATCTGAAATACAGCACACAAATCATTTTGACCACTTTTGGAAACCTTTCATTGTATTGAAATGATTATCCTTCAAATATTCGCCTGTACTGTACATGTTTTTAATTACATGAAGGTAAGGTCATATAAAGACAAGGTTTTTATTTTTGGGTGAACTACTTCTTTTAAGGAACTTTAAACACATCTGGTCAAAGTACCTGAAAACAGTCCGAAATAGATCTTGAATGCATAATAGATGTTGTGCATTTCACTTTCAAAAGTCTAACTCAAATGAACGACATCCCACACTATTCGCAGCAGACAGGTCTGTGTGAAGGTAGATGTTTGTTCTGGTTAGGTAACTCCTCTGCGCTGAACTCTGTACAGAGCTGAGTTTGATCCTCCCTTGCTGTGACCTGGTCATGCACGAATCAATGCAGTGTGTTCCATGTTCAGCCCTCTTCTTCACACCAGAATGCTGCTTTTGAGTTTATGTAAGCTAGGACAGGCATCCATCTGCCCACACATGTCCTCTCTCACTCTGGGGACTCAGGCCTTTACAGTGAACGCACTGTGGGAGTGAAGTGCCGAGCATTTTCTTTGGTCTCTGGTTGTTAAATTGTATTCTACATTCTAATATTCAACTCCAGTAATAAAGCTTGTGAATAAAAGGGCTGAGAGGCTAGACATGCTAATTTTAGCTGTGCAGTTCTGTGACAGCTCACCTTTTTCTAGAACATTGGATGGTGGTATGCAAAGTTAATTCTGTGAGATTACATACATTTATGACATATGGGTCATTGATTCTAAAGACCAGTGATTCTTAACCAGTCTGCAGCCAAACTAGGGATAAGCATTGCTTTATAGTATTATAGTATAAAACAATGACTACGAATTAGATAAATGTGTTATAGAATTATATACACTTTATATAACATTGTAATGCAATGTTAAAAATTATTATGGCTCAGTAGTTTCTTTTTCATGCGTTCAATTGACCAAAAGTGAGAGTTAGGAAATGTATGAATTTATATTTTAAGTAAATGCTGAACTTGCTATTTTTTTTTACCAAAGAAAATGTGACACTGAAGACTGTAGGCTACTGAAAATTCAGCTTTGCCATCACAGGAATAAGTTGCATTTTATATTAAAGTACAAAACAATAATTTGTCATTTGTTATAATAATATATTTGTAATATATATACAGTGTATTTTCTTTATTAGTGTTTTAGTTAGTTAGACATTCACCTAAAATATAAGGCAAGAAAGTACAACCTTATTTAAAAAAAAATGAAAATGCATAAAGTCAGTAGACAAAAGTTCTTGCTTGATTCATAGTGCTAATTTATACACAGTGCAATTAAACATTTAAATGAAAAAAAAAAAACACTGTTAAAGAATATGAATAATGTATGTGAACGTAAAAGATGTTCACCTCAAAATTCTGTACAAATTCACTTTATTCAGTGGGAAACCTGTTCTCTGCAGCATTAGGGTTAACGCTAAATTATTAAAGCCATTTAAATAGTCAGGAGACAAGAGAAAATAAGAAAAGCATGTACATTCTTTTAAAATCCACTGTTTGAGATGTTCTGGGCAGTCGGAGTCTCGGTTGAAAAGTGCCTGGATTGTAATTCCTGGAATTGTGCTTAATGTAACTTTAAATGTTAATGTGATGCTGCTCAGAGTCGAATCTAGGACATGGCTGCTTTGCAGTCAGTCAACGAGACCCTTTTCTCGTTAACGAGGTAACAGCATTCCTTAGGGAGTGTGAATTTGACGGAGACGAGGTCCCCTGTAAAGCACACTGCCCTGCACTAATTACACTTTAATTAGAGGAAAAACCCAAAGTAAGGGTCTGTAACTTTAGCGCTCGAGATCTAAGCTTGTCATAGACGGGATGTACGTTCATCACTTCCTTGTAGTTTTTTGCCATGTGGTTTGGAGATGAAGCTGGCAGTTTCTTTGAGAAATTAGCTCAGCTATGATGGAGCCTTGCTGTGTTTGTTGCAAAAGAGGTCGGTCCTTTGCAGGGCAACAGAAATATTGACAGTTTCATTTCTTGCTTCAGTCAGGCATATTCACACTGATGTCCCACCACAGCTACAGCAGAGTCAGCAACAAACACGGTGATTTGAGTGGCAGCGTTAACCCAGAGCGGGCGTTCGTAAAGCAGATTTATGTCTAATCTGAAAATGAGATTTGCAGAAAGGTAGAATTACTAAATATGCAGAGCAGACGTGACACATGGGGTCGTGTGAAGGCATGGGCGTAAATTTCATTCAACAGTAGGGGGGGACAATGAGTATACATTTTTTGCCAGCAATTTTTGGAAGTGGACACAAATATTTCAGTCTTATTGCATTGAAGAAATGAGGAAAACCTTGCTTCTATCATTATTGTAGCATGGAGACTGCATCATGGTTATTTTAAGTTATACGTTTTTCTCTGGTTTAATGAAGAGGCAGATTTTTTCTTCAAAACTATTGCAATGTTTGTTATTTTGTTTACAGTCGAGTCACTCTCTCTCTCTCTGCCACCACGATCTCGTAGCGTAGCTGAACTGACAACTTATTAGATCAAAAATAAAAGCCTTTTTGCTTAATGAACCAATCAGGATGCTATCTGTCTAGCACGCGCTATGAACAGGCACACACACGCATGCACGCAAGGTCTCTCTCACTCTCTCTTCTTCACTCTGTCTTATTCGCGCATTTTACGATGCACGAGGCAGACATTAATGTCACGCGTACACGCGCTTGCCCGCTATAGATTCTAAGATACAATTTGCGGGCATATTGTTAAATAGATAAGTAACGTTTTAATCGCTAACACAGCAGATTCATGGAAAATGACATCGGTAATCAGCATTTTTGCCACAACTTAATTTATTAAAGAATCAGCATTAACTACATTTAAGAGAATCGCTTTATTTAAAGTGAATACAATTCCCTACTTACTGTATGTACGGAGATGCAGTCACATACCTGACTTGCAGGTGTAGAAGGATAGCGAGCAGTGGGCCAAATGACTGTGAGGAAGGGGAGGGGAGCTCAACTATTTTGAAATGCTTTTTTTGCGTTTGTATTTCCACTAACACAATAATTGTTTAGGTATACGTACATGTATTCTTCCCAATAGACAGTGCGATTTTTTTCATTATGATTTTAGGGGTGGACAACCCTCAGATAGGGGGGGACATGAACCCCCTGTCCCCCCGGGATTTACGCCCATGTGTGAAGGGACAGTTCACCTAAAAATGAAAGTGCTGTCATCAGCCTTAGAGTTACTTTCTACAGAACACAACAAATATATTTTGATGAAGATCATCGTGGTTCAAAAAATATCTAATCCAACTTTAATTGCATGGACTAAAATACTTTTTTCTTTTACCCTCAGATAAGTGTTTGACTTTGTTTGCACGTAGACAGTGAGTTTTGTTTTGACACAATGGAAATTTCCTTGAAAGCAGTGCTAAGTTACATTAAGATATGTCACAACTAGTCTCACTCTCAGACGGCACGTCCTCAGACCGCCCACAGTCTGTTCGCTGACCATCTGACTGATGCATATTGCTCACAAACCTGGAAAGCGCTTTCTCAATCTGGCAAGCTCCAATCTGATTGGCTGATTTCACACAAGGCGTGGGAGTGAAGGCATGGAGGGATTTTTTTTAATCATTGTGCCTTATGAAAGTCATATTTACCAGTCATTCGGCTGTTAAAAGCACTTTTGACAATAACAGAATTGCTGGATTTGACAAAGTCTGTCAAGTTAGTGGCATCAAATATTAGCAAAATATATAGACATTGTGGCATTTAGTACAATGTCAAAATTTTTGCTTCGGTTCTCTACAAGCAATATGGATCTTTGTCATGACTCCGGTCTATTATTGTGGTATAGTCTCACTTTTTTTAAGTGCTTAAAACTGTATGAATTGTGGCAGTCAGAGGGTCTCTTCCTCTTACCTTATCCAAAAATCACCACACATGAATAATGAATGAATGACTCTGGAAAACTGGCAGATTGTGGCTGTTGTTTGGGAAAAGTTTTGGAAAATAATGGAGGTATTATACAAGTTTAAACAGTATATTTGTGTTCGCTTCTTTTCTCTGTGTGTGTGTGCGTGTGTGTGTGTTTGTACATGTCCGAGTGGGTGTTTGAGCAGTTGGAGTATTGCTACTCTTTGAACTCACAGCGATACTGACTCAGGATTGACTCACACAATAAACAGAATAGAGTATCACAGCATAGAATCAATAAAATGCATAGAAAATAGAAAAGTGCTATTGACTTTTCTATTTCTATAATATAATCTATAATATAAGACATTCTATTAAATAGAAATAGCATTTGGGAAAGCTTTGGGGAAAGACACTCAAGGAAAAAAAAACCCAACAACAACATCGCTGGGCTCTTCTCTACAGCTGTGGCCAAGCTGATCAGTCATGCTGTTTTATACCCTGTATGTTATTTCTCAGATTTGGCCTCTGTACAAATGAATCCAGTATAATCAACTAATTAGGTCAGTGCTCACATAATGCATAATATACAAAAGGGTGCAGTGTTGCGGCTTTGTAGTGGCAATTAGAGGTTGGGACACTGTCAGTTAAGGAATAAAACAGCATTTTATTTGATATTGCAATCAATTATGAAGTTGACCAGGCTTCTGCCATCATAAGTGGATTATTCATAGCTAGATTTGACAGTGTTGTGGTTGTGTAATTCCGTTTACTAAGCAGGGCCCGGATCTGGCATTTTAAACATTGTGACAGCACTCAATCTGTAGCACCCATTCTCAGAGTCCAGATTCATGGTGGGCGTTGGAACAGAGGTGTCAAATGAGAGCGCTTTCATTCCTGGCTAAGTCTTTCCCTCAAATTTCAGTGTCAATGTGTTCTGCCTTCCATAAGCTTGTACTTTCAAATTAGTTACACTTGGTTGTACCGAGACTTGAATGTGTAAACCTTAAAGTTTATATGTACTTCACAACCCAATGGTTAGCTCACTTGAAAATGAAAATTATGCAGTTATTTTTTCTAACTTGTATTTTCAGCAACATTATATAAAAAAAATCTATTGCATTTATTTAGATATTATTAATAAATCTTTTTTTTTTCCCATACAGGTATTACCACTGTGCTGACCATGACCACCATCAACACCCACCTGAGAGAAACACTTCCCAAGATCCCTTATGTCAAAGCCATAGACATGTATTTGATGGGCTGCTTCGTCTTTGTGTTCTTGGCGCTGCTGGAATATGCTTTTGTCAACTACATTTTCTTTGGACGAGGGCCTCAGATGCAGAAAAAGTTGGCTGAGAAAGCTGAGAAAGCCAATAACGATCGCAACAAGTACGACGGCAACAAGGTAAAAGTCATTATTATCTATTGCAATGCCAGTTTGGAGAATGACTGTATTGTGTGAGTATCTTTTTTTATTGGTAAAAGTTTGTGTTATGATATCTCTAGGGGATATGATGCAGTAACAAGTACAAGTTTATGAAAAAGTTGCAATTAAAAAACAATTAAATTCTTGTACTGTGTTACAGAATAACGTAACAATGGAACATCATTAGCATACAGCTTAAATTATTTCTAAATATTTGTAGCCTTCACAATGCTTTGGACAAGTTACTGTACAACACTGGTTTATACTGATGAAATTAAAAATAAACCATGAACCAAAAACATGTCCTAACCAGACATGATGTGACGCATGACAGGATTTTATTTTAGAAAAAGTTTCTTTTTTTTTTTTTTTTACGTCAAGGCTGGAATAACAACATACAAACAATGATAACCTCAAGTGCTTTATTTAATGTTAGAAGTGTCTAAAATAATTTTGTTTGTTATTTTGTGAGAAGATTGTATCAGTCATTTACTATGTATATTTAATAATGTTCAAAAATTGTAATATTCATGAATTACATTATATTCTTATCCATTTTTGTTGCAAGTGCTGTGTGCTTGCAGAGAACCCACCCACGTGTTCTTGTGATTGATTATTCATTGATTTGCGATTCGACAAATTGCGTATTGCTGGAATCGTAATTACATAACATCTGGCGAAGACATGGTGGGAATATGTTAAAATTAAGCAACATTTTTACTAAGCAGCTTCCATGCTGCTCTTCTTCTAGCTGTACAGTTTTGGGACTTGGAAAATGCTGCACTTACTTAACTTTATTAAGTTTAAGAAATCTCCTAGTGTTGATTAAAGTCAATATTCCTCCTGAGTGTTTATTCCTGGAATGTTGTGTGAGAAATATGTATTTTGCATGTGAATAGCTATGCTACAACAACATCCTGAAATGTGTAATCATTTTTTTCTTTTAATCACAAGACAAATGTCAAGGCAAGTTGAGATTTATGAGGTTAAAGGAGATGAAGAACTAACACTTGTTTGTGTTTTTCTGACCAGTCTGTTCAGGAGGGAGGCAACTGCAAGCCATCATCTGTTAAACAGTCCAATCAGGTACAAGGCCACCATCACTCACGAGGGGTGAGTGTGTGTAGTGCTGACTGTTTTGTCTACATTTGTGTGCTTCCTTCTGAAATCCTCCTAGTTGTACTCCATAATGGTGTTTCTCAGCTGGTGTGTTCTGTGTTTGTTCTCACGGCAAGGCAAAATAAGTATATAAAAGTTTTACATTTCTTCAAATCCAAGACTTGAGTATTCAATGGTTTGGTCAGATTAGGTTTAGAATTTTGCTAATGCAGATTGAAAAATCAGTTGAGAACCACTAAAGTGTGCCATTTTGCTTTTGTGTCTCTGTTTTTCTTCCTTCCTTCTGTGCATCAATATACTAGACTCAGGTTGAACTGCTGTTAACCCCATCACAAACAGTGATCAAGATTACAACGTCAGCTGTAATGATATTTTTGCAAGAATGTATTTCTGAATTATTTATTACTGCAGAGATTCTGAGGTAACAGTAAATAAGTAATTCATCTCACAGAGGGACCTCCTCTTGTGAAACAACCTAAACTTGTTTTTCAGTAAAACAGCAATTACTTCTATCATTTAGCATTTTACCCCTTGTTTCATACTGTTATTTTAATTGATCCACATTAGTTCTGTGTGTGCACCATACAATAAACAAACTTTGTTTTATTGATTAAATAAGATTATGACAAATGCATTGCTTTGTCTAGGTTAAATTATTCAATTTATATTGGTAAAAACTTCTACTTTTTAATGTGATCTTATACCAAGTTATACAACTTTTTTTTAACAGTAGTTCCGATTCAACTCATTAACAAAACCGAAATATGATTTGAGATTACAGTAATGCAACCTAATTATACTGAATATTACTTTTTGAAATTGTGGCTTGTTTAGAACGTCTCGTAATCATATTGTTGCTACAGTGATGCATTAGTGTGTTTGATTGTAAAATGAGTGCTGTTCAATTCTGCATGCTGCTCTGGAGAGCCCAGCACTTCAGCAGTAATTAATGTCTGGGGCATGTGTCTATGGCAGTGCTTTATATACCATTATTATTTGTTTTTGTGAGCATTCCATATAGTAGTTATGTAATGTATCTGAGGAATCTTATTTAAATGACAAGACTGTGATAAAATATGGCCGTATGGAGCTAGTTGTCTTCTACTTTTGTGAAAAGAGCACATGAGGCGCTCACAATACAGTACATAAAAAAACGCTTCCTTGCTTTGATAATGTCTCTTCGGAGCTTTATAGATTAGCTTCCTTTTAATATCAGTTAAATTTACTAAACCCTTTATAGTCTGACAAATTGTTGTTCATGAGCTTAGAAATGCATAACCAATATAATACAATAGGATTTATGGAGTTAAAGATCAACGTGGTAATCATTGTTGTTTATGCTTGCAGGTGGATTCCCAGGGAAATATCCTTCTGACCACTCTGGAGATCCACAATGAGGTGGCCGGGAACGAGATCACCACCAGCGTCAGCGAGGCTCGAAACTCCACTTCAATGGTGTTCGATAACTCAGGAATCCAGTATCGTAAACAGAGCGCAGCACGGCCCGAGGGTCGACACAGCATGGACAGGAACACACAACCCAAGAAACCGCGGCTACGCAGACGCTCCTCCCAGCTCAAAATCAAAATCCCTGACCTCACGGACGTGAACGCCATCGATCGATGGTCACGGATAATATTTCCTTCAGCTTTCTCTCTTTTCAACTTGATCTACTGGCTGTATTACGTGAATTAGGCCTGAGACGTCAATGGGGTTCTTTTGCCCCTTTACTATTTTTTCATGTTGCCAAGTGGAAAATAGAGACTTTTTTTTTTGCTCTGGCGTACTTTTAAGGGACGTACAATTTTTCTACAATTGAAACTTTGCAATGTTGTGAAGGGTTCGGAAAGGAATGCTACCTGCACCAAAACCCATCCTCATTTACAGTACATATGTACTCAAACATTCCCATTCACACATGCACAAAATCAGTTTTTTAAAGACTCTCTGTACATAAGTGTTGCAATTTTTGAAGCCACTGGACTTCCGCATGATGCACTCAAAACTGTTTCTAATTTGTACATGTTGCTGTGTTATTCTGATTGAAAGATACTAATTGCAATTGTTTCATGCCAATAAATCTTTATGGTTGGATCGCAGGAGATCAATATTGAACGAAGATTATATAGTTGTGAAAATGCAATATAACAAGGGTTGTAGGTCAAGTCATGTTTTGAGTTTCAAAGCCTGCTACGTAAACATCAGCTTCACTAAATGTTGCTGTTATGATCTTATTTAGACAAAGTTTGTATATAATCATGTTATGATATGCTTTTGGAACATGATTTCCATCTGCCTTGGGTTGATATGATTATACACCACTTTTTGCAATCATGTAAAGTGCTTCAGTACGTGTAAGATAAGATAATATTTGTACACTTATCTCATTCCAAGGATATCAAAATGAAGAAAAAGAACAAAAAAAAAACCACTGCAAATGTGGAGTATTTAAATCAGGGCCTGCAAAGGATTTCCACGATGCCATCATGAACATCAAGCATAAGCAGACGAACAATCCTGACATTGTGTTTTGCTTTTTTTGTTAGTAGAAGTTTAGCATAACTGTATGATTTTCAAGTGAGAGGTTTGGGTGCTTTATTCCCCTCCATTTTTTTAAAGAATGCCTGAGTCATTTTAGATATCATTGTGGGCCTTATGTAAACATCGCATGGCCCATTTACAACACATCACTTCATTTTCTTCTCTTCCAGTGAGGGTTATTTTCACTGAAGCTAAATGGGAAAGCTCGTAATGTATTTGTGGGAATTATACGTTGGCGTCGATACACAACTTGTCTCAGGTTCTCGTCCAACATGAAATTGATCCAAATTTTTCTGATTGTCAGTATTCACATCATATTTGTTGTGATTAATTTGTATTATATCCTTGTGTACAGCAACAATGATTACATAGATTTAGACAGCATGATATTGTTTGCATTTAGAGATTCTACACTGATATATGATTTTGTTTTGGGAGATTTCTTTAGCACCGGTCACATGCACTTACTCTGTTTCAGGGGCTGAAAACTGCTGTCTGGTTGAGAGTAATGTTGTATACTCATGCTTGCAAATCATCTAAATATATTTATAAATCTCTTTAAAATATCCCGTGTGTGCTGTTAACATGTCATTTTAACGGGTTGCTATGCAGTTGCGTTGTGTCAGTAGATACTCATTAATTACTTTTCTTCCCTCTTTTATTGTATGTTGTAAATATATAACCTACAATCCACACATGTGACCCATTTCCTTTTTTTTCTTTTTTTTTTCTAATATTCACTTCTGAAGTTTTATTCTGTACAGTCAACCCCACAAATGACCAGATCTCTATTTATGAAATGTGTTTAAAAGATTAGATAAATGAGGGCTGAATGTCCTGAGGACAATATGAGAAAATGAAATAAATTTTACTCTTTCAAGTACTTGGTTTTTGCCTTATTTCAATTTCTGATGAGGTGTTTTTTAATATTAAATTACCAACATCATTACGCTTACAATAATAGTATGTATACCTCCTCCCTATCCTTTTAAGTAGGACATGTATTTATGAGTCGAAGTACTGTGAAGAGAATTGTTTAAAAAATAAATTAAATTAAAACTATAACTAACAAGCTATGGACATTAAAAAAACATTTTCGGAGGTAAACATCTTATGACATGTATAAACAATAATTTTATTGACGCTTTTGGGGTTGGAAAATAAAACTGTGCTGTGCCTTTGTACAAATATTAATGTTAATTTATGTCTTTCCGTGAAGACAGCGATTTTCCACTCCACATTTATTTTTTGTTTCGTTGTTTCATAAAAATAATATGAGGCTAATAATAATAAAGTCAAAACCAGTAATTAATCTGATTATTATGTTTTATTTTGCTTGTTATTTAAACTTAACACAGAAGGTAATCCTTGTAATCAGGTTACGTTCAGTAGAATATTGCCGTTGTATTGCTGTCCACAAGATTGCTGTCCGAAGATAAACGAAAGTATTGCTGGGTTGGAACAGTGTTGGATGGTGAGTAATTAATGACAGAACGTTAGCACTTCAAAATAGGCTACTTCCTCCTATCCAAATTAATCTGCACGATCTCAAGTGTATACTACACCAAAAAAAGAAAATGAAAACTCGTGGTACTTTGCCATGTGCTACGCAGTGGGTAGGAGTAGGGTTGTGAGGTTTACTTCATATCATAAGCATAACAACAAATTTTGTATCATATACATGCAAAAATGCGTATGCCAAAGTCATTTCTGCATATCCACCTTATTTTCCACGTAAACGCGGGTGCCGCCTTTTTCAAACTATAATGAGTTAGATTTCCAGTAAAGCACTCCCGCTAGTAGTGGTTGTATTGAGATTCCGTTGTTCCCCTTCAGTCGAGTCACTCCGACGTTACATGTGGGAACTCGCGTGAGAGACCAATCGCCTCCGTGTATTAGGAAAAGACCAATGAATATTGGCGTGCATTTAATTACAGCCAGGTGCACCTTATCAGTGGGCACTTATCAACAGGGCACGGATGTAATGCACTCACAGCTTTTCGCTTCGGAGCCTCGCTGTGTATGCTGTTGAGAAAGGACCAAAGACGGACGGAGAAATCCGGAGAAAAGAGAAAGAGTTGCTGCGAGTTCACACTCTTTCCATCGTTGTCTGCAAGGACTGGGCGGCAGAAAACGAGACCCGCGGGCTGGTAGCCTTTTTAAAGGCTGAGCAAAGACCTTTACTTACCAGCAAGACCTCGACCATTGAGTGCACGGCGTGCTGTGAGAGGTTCTTCCTGGGCAAACCGGGTTGCACAAAAGAGCAATTTTCTTACAGTTGGAGAGGCGTTCTTCTGGGTTGTTGATCTGACCGTGCGCTTCTGGGTGCGGGAGATTCCTCACCTCTTCAGGCGGGCACGAGCGCTGTCTTACGTGCCTGGGCTGAGCGCATGACCATCGCTACACTGAGGTCCCGCCTCTCGTTCGTGAGATGGCTCCCCTCACGTCCTTCCCGTAGTAGTTCGGGGAGCTGTAAAGGCTTTTCGGCTGCTACGGTGAGGCGCCTGGGGGACCTCACGGTGACAGTGCAGAATGTTCTGTCAGGCAGAAATGCCCCGCGGACATCTGCCACACCCCGTAGTCCTGCCATGGTGTTTCCAAAGCAGGGTGCTCCCCCGAAAGCCAGCATCTCCTTTGGTGCACCCGAGGGTGGGATGTCCTCCACAGCATCAGAGGGAGAGTTGGGCGGCGAAGCCGACGCCGGTGCGGGACAACAGCCGTTGGTTGCTGCTCCGTCCCAGGCGGACACTAAGCTCTCAGATATGCTCCTCCGAGCCACCGAGGCACCACCTAGTGCCTTTCTTACCAGAGGTGAATGACCAGGTCGTGGTGAGCCCCGTACTCCTCTCCCCTCTCCACCCTCGACGGAGGGGCAGCCAGGGGGTATGTGTCGATCCTCTAGGTCGAGCATCACTGCCCGCACAGCTCTGCCACCTGGCGTGGACCATCACGGCTCCCGTCCAAGGCGTGTAAGACCTTGTCCGCTCTCGCGGGCCAGGCTTACTACGCCACTGGACAGGCTGCCACCTCCCTGCACGCGATGGCCACACTCCAAGTGTACCAGGACAAAGCATTGAGACATCTGCACAAGGGTGGATCTGATCAAGGGGTCATGCAGGGACTCTGTGCTGTGACCGACTTCGCTCTAAAGGCGACGAAGGTCACTGCATGTGCCCTTGGTCAGGTGATGTCCACAGTAGTGGCTCAGGAGCGCCACCTCTGGCTGAACCTGGCACAGATGGCCGATGTCGACAAAGTCCGCTTTCTTCATGCCCCCGTCTCCCAGGTTGGCCTCTTCGGCGACACTGTCGAGGACTTTGCCCAGGCAGTCCAGCAGCAGACTAAGGCAATCAGTCACATCTACTAGCGAAGGACTCAGTCGAGCCTGTCCCTCCAGTCAAGATGAGGTCAGGGTTCTACAGTCCCTACTTTATCATGCCCAAAAAGAGTGGTGAGCTGAGACCCATTCTGGACCTTCGAGCTCTGAACCGGTTTTCTCAACCAGCAGCATCAGTTTAGGCCGTTGCTATCTGTTTTCCCGACCAATGGAAGACAGGGAGTGTTCAGTGTTTATTTTTGGTTTCATACTGTACATTTTCTGTCATGCTGATGAGCCCAGCCTCTAAGAAGGTAATTAAATTACTTTTTTATTTATTTAAACAGTTTTATTAACTGTTAGAGAGGGCAGATTGGACAAGCTTGCATCAGGTTTGCAAATCCTGAGCACAACACTCCATCATGCATCCAATTTAATAGTAATTCAAAGGCAGTATAAGGGGAATAATAACTCTGAATACAAACTCCATCCTATTGGGTTTGAGCAGTGTTGGGAATAAATGCAGTGTCTGTCACTATAATAATAGCAAATGGGGGAAATTAAAAAAAAAAATTTAAAGAATTGCCATTTTTGAGAACACATAATGCCAATAAAACCATAAAGCTCCAACCTGCGTTTCTGAAGAAAACAGACCAGCCCTCTCCAATCTGCAATGCTTCTGTCTAAAGCATACTGAGCTGAACAGAAAGGGTCAGACATTAGAAACATGACTTACATTACAGGCACATGTGACAGCTATCATTTAATAGATGTATTAATCAGTGGTCATGTTGAAACATGCATTACTGCTTGGATCATATCTTGCCAATGTAGCTGAACAAGTTCTTAACATGATTTATCAGTTCGCCATCAGTCATCTGAAGGATGCTGTGTATGTGATGAAGAAAGCACTAGACTGATACTAATGTTTAAAGATTGTTTTACTGTTTTGATTTTTCTGACAGGGGAGATCCCTATTCAATCTCTACAGACATCTTTTATAATTGCTACACGTACCTGTAAATTCTCACATCACATATCAAAGTGCTAATTGCCAGCCATGTTTTACAACACACACTGTGCTAATTGGCAATCAGCATTATATGACTCATCTGTGTGCAAAGGCCTCAAATGCAACTGAGTTCAAAGTTAGACTTTCTTAGTACTTTAGTTTATTTAATGAATACCCTTCACCTGTAGCATTTAACCTATACTGAAAAATAAAGATTCTTTAATCTGTTGTTCCATAAGAAACCTTGCAGTAAGATTGACAACAAGTGGTTGAAATGGGTACTGCAAAAACAAAGGCTTAGAACACACATTTCAGAGTACAATTACTGGCTATAGCATTATTTTTCAGAGAAACAACTATATAAACATAACATGCTTCCTAAATATTTACAAACATATAATGTTATTTTTTGGAATTCAGGAGACTCCAAAACTTACAGAATAACTTTTAGCAAGCTAAAATGTTTTTACACTAAGAACTCAATCAAATCAAGATAAATAACTATATTAAAATACACACAACACTTGCCACTTTAAATGCTGGAGCTCTTCAAAAAGCAAGATGGATTATGATTGGCTGTGTCATTTTTCATTGCAGACTTTAAAAACTAAAACATCATGCACTCATATTACTTACCAGTGTTGGGGGGGTCAACAGTTACTTTTAACAGTTAGTTTTAGTTACTTTATTATTGTAACTGATTATATTTGAATACTTTTTTATTACTTTTTGTACATTTATTTTGTTTCATTTTGAAACTTTTAAAGCAGGAAGTGTACATGCAACATGATGGAACAAGGCAAGGCAAGTTTATTTATACAGCACATTTCATACACAGAGGTAATGCAAAGTGCCTAAAGGATGTAGGATAATCATAAAAACAACAATCACAAAAAAAGAAGTAGAAAAACAATGATCTCAACAATAAAACAAAACAATTAAAAATGTAAAAAAAAAAACTGATTGATATAATGATTAAAAAATGATTTAAAAATGGATTTAAAATAAGTTTAAGACAATTAAGAACAGAATGCAATCAGCTCGGACGAAGCACAGTGCTCATTACTGAATGCACAGATAAACAGATGAGTTTTGAGTCAATTCCCCTTGTTTTGTGTGAACCCTTGGTATTTCTAACTGATTCGATCCTAATGATCTGAGCGGTCTGTTAGGTTTATATTCAGTGAGCATATCTGCAATGTATTTTGGTCCTAGGCCATCGAGTGATTTATAAACAAGTAAAATTATTTCTGAATTTAAATTTTACTTTTAATTCTGCATATAACTGGAAGCCAGTGTAGGGACTTGAGGACTGGTGTGTTATGCTCAGATTTTCTGGTACTAGTAGTTAGAATTCTCAAAGTTGCTTTCTGGACAAGCTGCAGCTGAAGACCAAAAGAACTTTCACCTAAAGAACTTACTCTTTGCTTCCGAATGCAATGACTTCAGTTTTCTCCTTGTTTAACTGAAGGAAGTTCTGGCACATCCAACTGTTAATTTCATCAGTGCATTGGCAGAGGGAATCATGGGACTGTAGTCATTTGGCGATAGGGCTAGGTAAATCTGGGTATCATCAGCGTAGCTGTGATAGGCAATATGGTTCTTTCTCATTATTTGACTTAGTGGGAGCATATACAGGCTAAACAAGACCAGCGCATGAATTGAGCCTTGAGGGACTCCGCATGTCATGGACGGCCCCTTGGACTTATGCTCTCCTTTACTCAAGTAATAACCTCTCCCTTCTAAGTATGACGTGAACCAGCTGAGAGCCATCCCAGAAACCCCTACCCAGTTTTTCAGTCTCTCTAGGAGAATGTTATGATCGACGCAGCACTAAGATCTAGTAGTACCAGCACTGATATTTTGCCAGAATTGGAAATTAGGCCAATATCATTTATTATCTTAACTAGCGCCGTCTCTGTGCTGTGACCAGCAGATTGAAAATTGTCCAGGTATCCATTTGAGTTTAAGGTTAAACTACCTTTTCGATAATCTTGCTTCAAAAACAGTCAGAGTGACTTCTTTTTGAAATTGTGGTCGAATCTGTGTGACCTCTGCATAACTTGAGGATGTGCTAATCACCTTTCTGATATTAATGATCTTCTCTGAAAAGAAGGAGGCAAAGTCATTGCATTTGCTGTCAGAGAGCATTTCACTGGGAATCTGAGTTGGGGGGTTTGTTAGTCTCTCAACAGTAGCAAAAAGAGGGCGAGTGTTGTTTAGGTTGCTGTTTATATGGTCTGAGAAGAACTTCTGTCTTGCTGTGGCTAATTCCACACTGAAAGCATGAATGCTGTCTTTGTAGATGCTACAGTGAATTTCAAGTTTCGTCTTCCGCCACGTCCGCTCAGCTTTTCTGCATTGTCTTTTCATACTCTGTACTGCTGTTGATTTTCTCCAACATGAGTCTTTAACTGGTGCATTGTCATCAATAACATTCTTAACTTTTGAGGTAAAGGACTCCAGGAGAAGATCAACAGAGTCTGCAGAAATGCTTGGCATTGAAGATATAGCCTTCATAAACAGCACACTAGTGTTTTCATTAATACATCTCTTTCTGACAGAGACGGATCTAGATTCAGTGGTAGCAGAGATCAATATATCAAAGAAAATACAGAAGTGATCAGATAGTGCTACGTCCTTAATGCCAGTGGGTGAAATGTTTAGACCCTTACCAATGAGTAAATCAAGAGTGTGTCCACGATTGTGTGTGGGTCCATGCACATGTTGAATCAGGTCAAAAGTGATTTCTGCATTTCCTATGTGAAAATTAAAATCCCCTGCCGTAGCAAAACAGTCAAACTCTGAGGAGATCATTGATAAGGCTGGAGAGTATTTTGGAGGCCTGTAGGTAATGATAAATAGAATTCATGGAGCACCTTTCAGCACAATCCCTATATTCAAAGGACAAGAACTGACCAAATGACACTTGCTTACATTGATAGACATCTTTAAATAGAGCAGCTACGCCTCCACCTCTCCTAACAGCTCTGCAGACACACATGAAAGTAAAGTTTGGAGGGGCTGTTTCATTGAGGACTGTTGCACTGCCGCTGTCTTCAAGCCAAGAACATAACATCCAGGTTGCATGATCAGAAATGATTTATTTTTTAGTGAGCGAATGTTTAAAAAAGCTAACTTGATGCCACTTAACTATAACTAGTTCTAAAATAGTAACTTGCTTTCATTCATCTGGAGAAAAAAATAAATTGTTCTTTTTGTCATTGTTTTTATGGTTTTGGTGTGTACTGTGTTGATAGTTTAGGTGTAAACCTGTGTTTTATTAAGATCTAACGAATGGTTTGTTAGAAAACCCAAAATAGCTCTTCTATGACATCCTTGCGAAATCCCGTTTTGATTTGTTAAGACTTTATATATTCAGTTTCATTTGTTACATCAACTGAGGTTAAACTGTCTTGTTCTGTTGCTCATTTCTGTAATATTGTGGGTTTTTCTGCTTTCATTTACTTGTTTTTTGGAATGATCATTCATCATTGCGATAAATATCCAGCCTCCCAGCTTGTGCTGTGAAATGCTGTGAGGACAGATTTGGATGAAATACTTGCTGCATAACAAAGACAGGTCAGTCCCCATCACTCATTTCTCAAATTAATGCAAATTTGTAATTATGCAAATTATACAAACCAATGTAAACAAAAAAAAAATCACTAGCTATACTGAACACACATGCACAACACACACTACGATATTGTGTGGACATAAAAGGGCAGGCTGACATGTATGCACGTGATTTATTACCCTCAACTCATTTCAAAAGGGAGGATAACTTCATTTTAGCGGGTATTACTAATTAAAGAAGAAAATGCACTTGTAAGCAGAACAAGTTCTCCTCTAATGAATCCCATGAGTTGGTTCCTCATAGATTTTTAATCTGATCTTTCCCCTGCCACCTAACTAATGGGGATATAAAACAGGATCTTTAAGGCGTATCATTTTATCTTTATCAAAAATAACATGGATCAGCATTGGGCAGCAGATACTGGCTCTCTGATTAATTTTTTTTCCCCCTGTAATGATCATCTTTTTGAAATCGTTCTTGTGATAAATGGCAGAAAAACTGCAATACATTTATGCTTTGAGATGTGAGACATGAGAAGAGGTATGATCATTATTAAAATGAAACCCCCTGAACCTGAAGCTATAAAATCCAGCTGTGAACTGCTCAATCTGTCTCATGTTTTATCTGTCACAGTAGGCTGATGTCTAATTGTTAGGCTGCAGGTCTCCATGTAGGTGTGACCCAGAAATAGGAAGCTCTACCTGCCACAGATAATAATTATATTTCATCCTGTCCCTTATCTAATGTTTTAACACTCTTGCGTTTATTAAATAAACAGTGTGTAAAATAATGTAAAAATAACTGCTGCTTAATTTGTTTCGTGGAAACGTTTTTTTAAGGATTCTTTGGTGACAGTTCAAAAAATGAACACTTATTTTAATTTAAAATATTTTGTAAGATTATAAATGACTTTGATGTCATGTGAAGCTTTATGGCATTTACTCTGCTCAAGCATACCAAGTAAAAAATGATTTAAAAAAATTAATAAATGAATTTGGGCTGCTTCAATTCTAATTAAAGGTCATGAACTACAGAAAATAGGTGAGAAAATTCAGGGGATCTTTGTGTGTGTGTGTGTGTGTGTGTGTGTGTGTGTGTGTGTGTGTGTGTGTGTGTGTGTGCTTGTGGATTAGATTTTCATAGGAGACCCTTTTTATTGTTCTTTCACCGCCCAGAAGACATTGTAGGCTTTATGGTCATAGTTCAAGCTCCAGAGTTCTCTCTCCCCCAAAATAGAAAATGGAATCAGATTTTGACATAGAGCAATAGCACAGAACTATAAAATGAATGTGGATAGCAGAGCTCACAAAATGTGATCATTGTTTGATAAAACATTTTGGAGCTCAAACTAAATCTTAGCAAGACTTTCGAAATCTTAGCAAGTTGTGATATAATCTTGTGAAAATTCTTGTGGAATATTACATGTGAAGAAAAAATCTGAGAAGCAGGCATCATAAGCGAAAGTTTCCATTGTCCTGTGTTTAATCGCATTGCTGTCTGGAGAAAAACAATTGAGATATTATAAAAATATTATATAGTAATTTCTTGTGGACAAAAATGACCCAAGTTAGATCTCAATACAAAAGTTTAAGAAATGTTCAGCATACAAATAATCATAATTAGATCATTACTGGGAAAGCTTATATGTAGCTCAGTTGCCTTTTTAATGCAATTCAGCTGCATATTCAGAATTGCACAGTATTGCAGCATACAGTATAACTGTGTATACACCAGTTCTGTGTTCTCTGTTACAGGATATTGCCTTTAAAGCAAGCTGACTCTGTCTAATCTGTCAAAGGGGACATTTCATGTCGTTCAGTCAGGAAATGGAGTGCAACATAAAAATTAAATCTTAGGTTTTGTGAATAAGAGCAAATCCTTCCAAGCGCTTAATAGGTTTCATGCTTGAACAGGAATCTTATTATAGTCTGATACTCAGAGTTTCGGTTCCCTCCCTGAAACACTTTTTTTTCCTGTTTACTTGATATATTTCTGACTAAGCTGTTTTGGGTTTTCAGTTAAATCAAAGATCTAGAAGCTATAAAAATATCGCAAACAGTGCCAGTTTCAGCAAGGAGTGCATTTGAGTTCTGGTTAATATAGTGTTTCAACTATGCTAAAATGTATATTATAATAACATTAATTACCAAAATCTGCTTGGTACCGCTATTACAATTTTCACAAATGAAATAATGATTTACACCATTTTGTGTTAAAGGTGCCATAGAATGCATTGAGAGAATATTTTTAATTGTTCTCTGATATGTACATAGAAACGGTTTTACAGGTCCATTTACAACACTAGAATTTGACCCTAGAATGAAACAGTCTGTTTTTGCCTTATTTGG
>JAUMHQ010000058.1:13048072-13063361 GCA_032361165.1 Enteromius paludinosus
GAAACAGTCTGTGTTGTGTTGGAATTTGACCGTTTTTCAGTCGTCTTTTGCAAACACTTGATTTCTATAAGAAGTAGAAAACGATGGTGTTTGAGACTCACAGTATGTTATGTCCATGTCCTGAACTGTTATTATTCAACCATGCCAAGCTAAATTCAGTTTTCCATTCTATGGCACCTTTAAAAAATACGATTTATTAATTAAAATTTTTAATTCTACAAATGATTCGTGATTATATTCAGCATATAGCATGGCCTTTTATATATTATTTTTAAATGCAATGATGTTCCAGCATGTACTTTAATGCCAAAACAAAATGGCCAGGTCAAAACTGAAGATTTAGATTTCATTTCATTTATATTTATATACTACAACCAATACAGGCTCAGGAAGAGTGATTCAAAATACCAGTATACCCTTTACAACAATCTCTGCATGGTGTATATTTTTAAATTTGGTAATGCACCGATAAGCACAGTAGAACCCCTTCTGAAAACATATGCTCCATATGTCTCTCTCAGCTGCAGTGGATGTAGTGGCAAATGTCATGGGAAGCATAATTAGCATGCGTGATTAATTAAAAAGCATTATCAATCGTTAGCCCTTCAGCCGCAAAGAATACTCTAAAAGGTCGCAATCTAAAATTAGTTTATTTGGAGTAAAACAGATATGATTGAGCAAACAGGAGTCGCTGACGTCTTCGCCTGAATTATTTTTCACGCTGCTGTATTAATTTGTTCAGTAATTGGCATATAAATGAAGAATCTGATTTTCGTCGGTGAGGGGAAATGCTCTCCGCGGGGATTCGTGCCAGTTTCCTCCTAGAAAAAAATAGAACCCTGTGGTAACGGAGTGCCCACACCAACAGAGATCACAGCACTATAACACTTTATTTAAAAATATCTGCATGTTAAACACTGTTATTTGCCTTTCTCATCAACTAGATAATGTTCTGATGACAGAGCAAACCACGCTAGGGCCCTTCAGCCTGACTCTCGTAGATGATTATTTAACTATATGAAAATATGTGTTTCTGTTTTCTTTCACACACCAAGATCACACCTCCAGGTAATAGAGAAGAGGAGCAAAAGAAGGCCACATTATATCTGATTGACTTGCGCTGTGCCTGTAGGTAGGAGGCCAATGAGGGGAGAGCTGTAGGGATGCCAGTAATGTAGATTTTGGACTTAATAACAGGCGCTGCATGAATATTTGCACCAAGGGATGTGTAATTAATCTAAATTAGTGATGTAAGAGAGAGGAAATGGAAGAACTGGTGGTGGAGAATTTACAATGAGGCCTGAGGGGAAATGGACGCATGGCAACAGAGGCAGTTCATTAAAGAAGGTCATTAATCTCAAACAGGGGTCAAGCAGAAAGCTGTGCCCTCTTGTTCTCTCAAAGAATGCTGTAAACGTTGATTTCAATGGTGCCCAGTTGTAATGATGGCAGCTGTTATTATAATGTGTTATGAAAAGAAAGTCTAGTTAGAGATATAAGATTTCATCTATATTAGGGGAGTTTCCTAGGAGGAAGCGAGGGAGGCAGTGTCTCTTCAAAATATTGGATGAGAACAAAATTCTTAGTACAAAAATGAAAGAACACCAATATTACGAAACAGGAGGCAAGGCCATGATTAGATAGTACTGGTTCTATTCAGTTGTGATTGGTTCATACGGTAAGTTTTCATGTCTGTGAACAATATTTACTGGATTTTAATGACTAAAATTTCGAATAAATGTGGAATGCTTAAAAACGACTCCAATTCCGAGTTGAAAAGGAGATCATTTTCTAATTCTGAATATTGCACAACGATGGTAAATGAAGACCACATTTTTATTTTTAAGTGAAATATGCCTTTAACAGAAACAGGATTGTTTGGGATATGGTTGACCACTGCTTCAGAGAGTAAGGGGTGTTTTATCTCTCAGGATCACATAGGTTACAGTTTCCCTTCAATAAAATCAGTCATAAGAAGCTAAGCCAAGTATGGTGTTGACCACTGGGCCACTCAGACGATAGAACCAGGCAGGACAGAAGGCTGTTTAAGGGTGATAAGGACCATGTTGTCTCCAACCCACAGCGGAGCTCAATACTGCCTGTACAGAAACACTTCTCCATCAGAGACTACCCGGGCATGGTGTGATGAACGAGCCGCTGTAGGGGACAACTGAGCTTACCATGATAATAAAGAAAAACGGTTGAAGAACTACTTTTAGTGGCAGAGTTAATTCCAGAAAATGAATACCGAAACAGGGTCCAGTTCTAGTAAGACAGCATGAATGGAGTATTGCCTTACCAATGAAACATATTTAGCCCTAAAGCCAAAAAAATTCCTTTTCCTTCATAAATCAAGAGAAAAAAGACTAAATTGTAATGAGAGTCAAATTATGGCTGTTTATGCAAAACGTGGCAGGCGGTCTGCCACTGGAATTATTTGAGGAGTCTGACAGCTAGGTCACTCATATGTTTAATTCATGAAAATGTAAATTTTATTAGTATGTGCACAATTAGCTTTCCCATCACTGCTCAAGCCTTTTCTCAGCATTGGCTGTAAAATACACATTGATAGTACAGAACACAACATGCATGAATAAGCAAGAGTTTTTTTAAAGAACTTGAAAAGTGGTTCGTAAGACAGAAATGTGAGCATTTACTGATAATATTAACCTCCTCTGTGGCTCTCAGATCGAATACGGCACCCATGCCACAGGTTGGACAGACATCAATAACATCAAACATCATTGGTTCTCAAGTGTCTCATAACTAAGCGCCACGACTTCAAACATGCCATAGGCACCGTATTTGATTTGCGAGCCGCAGCGGTGGTGATGATTATCAGTGAAAAATGACAAGAGAACTATACAAGCTGCTGTCTGTCATCAGTGCTGGTGGCAGCTCTGTGAAAAGTCAAACTAAATATATGAAAACAATTCAGACACCTTTCACTTTTGACCAGTGTGAGTTTTGACAAATGGATGACTCTTTTCAGCAAGAACAACAAGTCTCAAACATCTTATGCTGCAAGATGGACAGGCCTGTTTTTAATTTATAACACACACACACACACACACAAATAACTGATATCCTGATACAAATGGATTCACATTCTTCTCTGAATATTGTAATTTCTGTTTGCAATCATTAGCACTCAAAGTTATAATAAATTTAGCAGCAAGTGGCAATTAGCAGGGTCCGAGCAGATGGGATAACCGGAAGAAGGATGATTGCTCTCAAATATCAGAACCTTGCTAGATTTGTTTTTCATTTTCAGAGCACAGTTCTGCATATGTGTCCTCTTTCACCCAATACGTTTTAGTTGCCTGATAAGAATCTTCTGAATTTATTTAATCCTGTAAAAAAGAAAGAAAAAACATGGGCAAAATTTGATAATTCTCACCGTTATTGTTTGACATGTTAGTATTTTTTAGATATGTTAGTATCAATAAAAAAAATCTAATGGTTTCAGAGTTATGAGGTTAAGTCATAGTACCTCCTAGAGGCTAATTTTGACTAAACAGTTGAATAATTTCAACTGTGGGATGAAATGCATTCACTGAAGCATGCCCTTTTTTGAGCAGTTTAACGTTATCATCTGGTTAGGCTAAAGTCTCAATATTCTGATAAGCAAAACAAAAAAGCATCATACACAAACAACTCTGCAGGATTGTATTTTTTTCCATCAAAAATGTTTATACAGCATCTCAGATGGTGGGTGAGGTCCACCAGGAATCCTGGGTTTTGAAAACGGCCTGGAGTCAAGCATTCAATCACCTCCTCCATTCATCCCCTGACCAAAAGGACTGAATCACTGCCCAATTGATCAGTCCGACTGCCAGAATGATACATAGTTATCTGTCAAGAAGAGCCACCCCTTAGATATGAAGCCATGGTGGTGGCAGACTACAGCACAACCTTCACCAAACCGCAATGAATCAGTGACTTATGAGGAATAAAGGAGACCTTCTTGACCAATCAGCTCCGCAAGAGGTTGGGGGCTAAACGGTCAGACAGCCTTGCCTTTAATCCATCAGGCAGAACATTCTGGAACAAGCATTTACTCTGAGAAATTGCATCCATTTCCTCACTCTCTGATCTCCATTCCTGCCATGCAATCCTTAAGAATTTGAAAATCCATAAATGCACACTAGATCAAACAATGATTTTCTGCCATGGTGGACTGGGACTGCCAATCCTATAAGGACAACAGGATGCACCCCCCTGCCCATGACCCTCTCTGTCATCAGTACCCTTGAGTTTTCTGGAAAGATGATTATTTGGCATGTATCCCAGTAGTTCTTCATAGAATTTTTATTGGATGACTGTCTGCCCAACCTTTCTTGGGTCATTCCTGTTATGCAGTACCTTTTCATGTCTCTACCCTATATCATATATTGATAATCAGTTTATATGTTTGTGTATATGTGTGTGTGTGTGTGTCCAATTTCACTTTCTGTCCCTTAAGTCTTTGAAATATCTGTTTAACTAAGAAAAACTAGGTCTTCAATGACATCATCGTAGAAGTGACATCATTGTTGGAGGTCAAACAACAAACATGGATGAATTCCTGTGATGTTTTGTGATATTAGTTGGTGTGTGAATTAAAAAAACATTCCATCAAATTTGATAAAATCAATGATAGAAATCAGAAATACACACATATATATAAACAGTGGTCAACATTTGAAGTGGCTCAAAACCTTTCATCAAAGTTGTCCTAAAATCAAAAACAATGCCTATTCTTGTCTTAGGACAACTTTGATGAAAGGTTTTGATCCACTTCGAATGTTGACTACTGTATATAAAAATTAAATATCACAATATTATAAAATGTCATTCCCTTTCTGAGTTATGACGATAACCTTGTTCTAATTCTGTTAGTATTTCTGCCATTATTCTAATAATAATAATAATACATTCATAATTAATAAAGTTTAAACATCAGAAGATTTCTGAAAGTCAGGTATAACCTTTAATAGACTTAAAATTACAACAAGCATATTCATTATTGCAATACTCAGTTCCAAAAAAAATATATGATTTGCTAACACTATGTGACATTATAAATCGATCTTAAAATGATAACATAATTGGTTTACTGTACACCAGTTATGAGAGGCAGGACTAGTGTATTAAAAGACGACTGCATGCAGCACAAAATATGTAGTATGAATAAATCATACACCCTTTTCTATATTACTTTTTTATATAGGTTTATAAATCCACACATGACCCTTATATGTGGAAGACAAAGTGCTCACAAATAATTAACTACATTTTCCCACTTACCCTCCTCGTCTTTTCTCTTACACGCTTACTCGCACCTCCTGCCTTTTAGTCATAAATGTTTCATACTCATTTTCAGGAAGTAGCAAATGTGCAGATTTGTACTTACACTGAGGTCACAGACATCATTTCTTTTATGACTAATTTAGCCTGTGAAATGTTCTTATAGGCTAACATAAGCCCCTAAAAAGAAAAATGCATTGTTTACAAACGTAAACAAAAATACTGTTAAAGAAGTAGTTTGCTTAGGTTGCTTTGTCTCTGTCTTTGTAGACACACTGAAAGAGATGGAGAAGTGCAACATGCTTATTACTCCTGACAGAAATGAAGAAAGATAGAGAAACGAGAAGTGGAGTGGCTGAAGATCGTGCATGGGTCTGGATATTTCTCGTAAACTCTTGTGCTTGTAAGCACTTAAAGAGCCAAGAAATGTTGGTTTGTGTGTGATTTTTAAAGTCTCCCTCAACTCTCGTCTGAGAAAAGGCATTGTAAGCAACTAAGTGCACTTCAAAAAAAAAAAAAAAAAACTTGCCGTCTGCACTAACCAATGACAAGCATCTTTGAACTTGCTGATCGTGCATATACAAGTGTTTATGATGAAACGGGAAAGTGAGCATTGCACCTGCAGTGGTCTCATAACTTAGGTCTTTGTCAGACATGACTGTATAGAAAAGAAACAATAGTACATTTTTGGCTAATCTCTTCCTGTAGGTGTTCATGTATATGTCACTGCTTGCCTTCAATGCCAAAGCCTTCTGTGTCGCAAGAAGCTTTGATTGCATCTGATGCCTGATTGTAAAACGCCCAGTCATGATGAGTCAGGTTTTGAATGTACAACCTACACAAGCTAAACTGCACTATACAGAATCCGGCTGGTCCTGTAGGGTATTCTTAAAGCTTGCTGGTATTTGCCAAGGTATATATCCCTGTATGGCATGACCAACAAAAAGGCATTTTTATATATAAAAACTGCTATATCTTTTTTTTTCTTTCACAATCTGACTGGTGGGTGTTTTTCCTCCTCTAGCTTTCCTTTAGGGACATCATTACGCATTCATGTGCTATATTTGGAAGTAACAGTCGGAGGAATTCCTCTGTATCCATTATCCTCCTGCACACTCTCAATCAGTAATGCACAGACGTTTTGTGCATTTCTGCATTGCATGCACACAGTGTTCACATTTACATAATTTTCGTTTACAAAAAATGTTTTACTCACTTAAGTCATTGAAGACAGTAGATGATGTTGTTTCTTCGGCAGATTTGGCAAAATGTAGCATTACATCTCTCGCTCTCCAATGGATCCTCTACAGTGAATGGGTACCGTCAAACAGCCGAGAAAGCACAGGATAAAGCAGGATACAGGTCTCATGTTATAGGCTTATTTTTGCTCATATTTTAATGATGGATTCATTTATTAAAAACATTTTCATTTCACAGAAGTTAACTGATTGCCTGGAGTCTTGTGGATTATTGTGATGTTTTTAGCTGTTTTGACGGCACCCATTCACTGCAGAGGATCCTCTGATGAGCAAGTGATGTGCTGCTAAATTTCTCCATCTACATCTAGAATGGCCTCAGGGTTAGTACATTTTAAATACATTTAAATTTTTGGGTGAACTATTTGTTCATGTTGTTCTGACCAAATCCAAACCTAAAGGTACATGACAAATTTATCTAAAATATAACGTAAGTATCTAATATTTAACATTTTTTTAAACTTTTACAATTCTAAAGACATCACCAATTCCATACACCCACTAGAGTGTTCATTATTATGTATTAAAAAGAAAGATACACAGAGAGAGAAAAGCGAATGTGCAGAAGCAGGAGTGCTCAGATCTCTTTATTGTCTCTGTGTGTGTGGGCTGTATTCAGAAGTGGTAGCAGGAGGTGAAGTGCATGTGATTAGTCTTCTCCAATAACAAATAAGAGTGTGTGGAGTAAATTCTCATTTGCCATCTCCCACGACTGACCTCCACACCCACGTACAAAAGACAGTACGATTAATCAAAGCCAAGCAAGGCAGGAAATCAGTTCTGTCAGTCGTAGGGCTCGTCAATGACCACATCGCTGATATGCACCAATCAAACGCTCCTAACAAGCTTTTATTAACAGATGTGCCACAGAGCTAACCCTCTAATAAGGCAGTTCACTTCTCTGCCACCAGTGTTCTTCCACACGAGGATGAGACAAGTTTCAGCAAGGAACATTCTGGGTTAAATACAACTCAATCACTTTGAAAAAGAATCTTTATAGCATCTTGTTGATTATCACAGGATATGATTTCAACTCATCCCGCAGTAAAACACATTCACAGTAATGTTTTTATAATTGAACCTTTTAAGTAGGACTTTTTAAATTATATTTCAATATAAACTTTAGGATTAACATTAGGGTTTACAGTATAAACATCTTTACAGTACATTACTTCAGTACAAGTTAAGTTCTATTGGCAGCAAACGTGAATTAATACTGATTAACACAAATATCGATTTGCCATTGTTTTTAAAGCTTTATTTGAAACTTTAGTACACATTAGAACCTAATAGGTGCAATGTTGCATCATAGTGCTGCATGACTAAATTCAAGAGTAAATGTATGAACTTTTATCATTGTGCCACAAGGTTTTCAGAGCAAAGGATAGAGGGAGCATCTACTACGGCTGCTATTACAGCAAAGCCTGCACCATCATTCAGAGTGTCAGTCACCTTGATTACAGTCTGTTTTCTTCTCTGTGGCCTGGTGGAAAGTTCTGCAGGATAACAACAGACACAAGCAAATTCAGTAACAAACAAACAATCAAACATGTACTGACAAACAAATTGAACTGTCGGTCAACATTAGAAGATGAGCATATTTCATACAAACAATACTGAACAAACATTTAACAACCTAATACTATTATTTGCATGATTTATTAAGTTTGAACTTTATTCACAGCCGCTGTACCTCTGATGGTCTGCATTTATGAAAAAGCATGCTCTTCATTGTAAGAATTTAATACAAGTTCGGAAAGACATGAAGGTTGAGTAACTACAAACACATATACACACTGAAGCAATACATATATACAACTGCAAGCAAAGAATAAAGGGCAAAATGATGTTGAAACTTCCAGCTCCATTACAACCATATTCATCTGACCTCTCTTGATGGGTGGACTCCAATATCTCTAAATGTTGTGTTTTATCATAGTTTTATTGTCCTGGAAAGCCTGGCGTGATTCCCAGAAGCCCCTCATTATAATAGGGAACGCTTATACAAGACTAGTCATTGTGTTTCTGTGCATCGCCACACAATACACAGACCTTGAGCCTCCAATTCAAATCACACTAAACAACGACAAGAGCATTATACCGTAACACATGCCAACTCAAAGTACTTTCAAACCGGAGAGAGGCAAATGCTTTGTATGGTGCGCTTTCCACAGTGCTCTGTACATTTTAGCACGAATGTCAGCGAGCATTTCCAGACAGAGCGGGAGGAGATTTGTTGGAGAGGTATTAGAATAACAGTTTCTGAGCTACATGCTTTTGCTGCCGACAGGGTTCTGATAGTTTCTTTGCGCAGATGCAAAAATCTGTTGTAACCACTAACAAAAAAAAGTTGGAAGCATGGAGATTGTTACTCCTCATAAGTTGGCTTGGGAGGCTTAACGGTTATCTCATTTATGTCTACTCATGTTGTTAAAATCTGATTTTTGAGAACTTACTAAGTATGAGTTTTTCTTGATTGCTCTCCATTTAAACTCTTTAAACTTTTTATTAGAAAAAAACTTGGATAAAAGTTAGGTAACACTTTATTTTGATAGTCCACATTAGACATAACCGTAAGGGTAGGTGTCATAATACAGAGTAATTAACTAATTAAGTACTAAGTAGTAGCCATTGTACTTACATGAAGCAAACTTTACTTACATTGTAAATAGGTTATAGAGCAGCCTTTAATTACATCTTGTAATTATGTAGATGTAACAGGCAGTTACTGTTACACATATGTAACAGACCAAGTCTGTAACAACCCAGTCTCATGGCAGTTCATGGCATATACTACATTCCCACCTTACTACCCCAACCTTACTAACTATTAATAGGGAGCAAATTATGAAGACAAAAGTCATAGTTAATGGTTTGTTAATAATGAGAAATCAACCTTAAAATAAAGTGTGACCGGATGTTCTGGTACCGTATGTGTCTGTCTGTGGATGTACAGGGCCAGATAAAGAAAGCCCAGACCTAGTGAAAACATTCCAGGACTGTAACTACCACATCAATCTTATTCAGAAAGTGTATGATGTAAGCTCATATTTGGGTCCCTATATATCCCTCCATCACTATGTGTGTGTTAGAGTGTGTACTTGTGGTGGTTCATGCCTCTGTGACTCACACTCTTCAGATGAAGGACTCCCTGAATAAAGCTGCATCCCCCAAGGCTGAAATGCAACCTTTCTTTCCCCTCACCGGCTGGGAATGTCAACAGAGGTAAAACATTCACTGATGTCATCCGCTCATTCACACACAAACACAAACCTCCTCTTTACACCTAAGTTATTGGACTACTGCATATTACACAGAGGCAATACATTTTCTGATTGCAAGCTGTCTACTCATGCATCACAGGATTTTTGGTCCCAGAGCCTGAAGGCAGAAAGTCTTGTCTGTTGTGCACATCCCTGTCCATTCAGCTGTGCTTCATAGGCTGCTCACCCATGAGAAACACAACAGTGAGAGAATTAGTACAGTCAGCGTTTTCTAAAGTGTCTGATAGTAGCCTATATTCAACATAAAGTTTTTACAGTTACGATTAGAGACTTCTTCCAGAACATTTAAAAATCAATATTATTCCAAACTTTTGGCCACCAGTGTATTTATGTAGGGTGAAAAGAGTGTTACGGGGTTACAAGTCGAACAAGCCCTCTCGTTTTACAGATGGAGGAATCAAATGGACCATTAATCTGATAAATACATGACAGACTCTGATTTATTGCCTTTGTCACCCTGTAGCATCCATCTACTGACCTAAGATCAGCAAAGGTATTTTTTAATCATTAGTTACAGACACTGAGTAAGAACAAAATGCTTCTCTCAGCACTGCCATCCATCCTCATTATAACTGGGCACAGCCAATAAGCAGTCAATTGTGTACCATAAAACAATGCTACATTCCGGTTTTTCTTTGGTGTAGCTAATTCTACATGTATTTTCATTTAGCAAGGATGCATTAAATTGATAAAAAGTGACAGTAAAGATATTAATCATGTTCTATTCATCAAATAATAGCTGTTCATAACATTGATGACAAAAATAAATTTTATCAAATCAGTATATTAGAGTGATCTCTGAAGGATCATGCGATACTGAAGACTGGAACATCCATAGAATTTATTACATTTTATACTAAAATAGGAAGCAGTTATTTCAAATTGTAATAATATTTCACAATATTACTGTTATGATATATTTTTACTTGGTTAGTAACATGCTAACATCAAATAGTATTAGAGTTCATTGTAACTCATGCTTCCCAATGCAGAGCACTGCGTGGTGATGCTGCCTATATAGAGCACACAAAAATTGGTTGCTTGTGAGGTTCTGTGGGACGGAATGGTCAGTAGGTTTTGAGCAGGTTTGTTCTGAGTATTAAGAGACCTTCCGCTGGTGTTCAGAATGGATTCCATGGCATGCATATGAAATAGAGATGCACAACTTCAAAAATCGGCACATAATAAATTCCTTGTGATTTCTCGTGCCAGATTGACACAGTTTATCTCAGTTCAAGAGTGACTGTGTGAGTGAGAGAGAGAGAGCGAGCGAGAGAGAGAGAGAGCAGTCGGCCAGCTCATTAAAGTCTCTCTTTGTGACACAGGGAATAGATTTTTTACTCCAGTGTGCTTTTGATGCAGCTTCTTTTTTCAAAGAAATGAAGGGAAAACAACACTGCGTTTGGTTTCAGGCCCAATCTTGCCCTCAATCAGCCTCCACATGCAGTTGCGTGATATACTGAATGTTTTTGAGACTAGAATGGACTAATATCCTACCTCAGACCTCAGCATCTTGTTTCTGAAGTATTTTTGGGCTGAATTCTACCCAGGTTATATTCTGGACCGTAACAGATATTTCAAAGTAAATTACTTCTAACTGCTTCATTTCATCCAGGATTAGACCACTTTGGACTCGGAAACAAAAAAAAGGGTTAGAATAATGGACCATACCAAAATAAAACAAATAAGTAACAGACAAAATATGAAATAAAAAAAGTGCAAAATTGCAGGGTTAGTGACAAAATGCATAAACTGCTTGGATTTGAATTAATAATAAAATAATGATAAAATAAATTACAAAAAAGTATATATATATATATATATATATATATATATAAACATATATATTAAACACACATTAAGAGCAACTCATCCTCAAAAGTAGGTCAGGAAGTGACATATTCCTCTGAACATTCTTCTGGATATGGAACAGGGTCATGAGGGAGCCCCTATTAAAGTCCTGATAGAGAGAACCTGGTGTTTGTGAAAGGCATGATGGTCAAACCTTAGGTGAGGTAGCACTGGTTTCTCCAGATCGATGATCGATCAGTTCTTTGAAGGGTATATGCTGTGAAACTGGGGGGGATTCCTTGAATCAATCCTTCGAGTCTCAAGTTGCTGCTTTGGCATTATGGTGAGAAATCAATACTTTCCTGCTTGGTTTTTCATATGTAGGTTATTTGTGTAAGTGTGCTTACAGTATATGCCTTTGAACCACTTAACACACACACAATATTAGCAAAAGTAAGTAACAAGTTACTTAAATTCAGTTGTATAGGGGTACAAATACTGGGTTACACTTTATTTGATAGTCCAATTTAGACATTCTACTAACAGTAAGTAACTTTGCAACTACATGTCAACTAGCAGTCATTTGATTATTATTACACTGTCTGCTTTATAACTTCTAACACTTTATTTTGATGTATCCATAACATTCAACATACTGATTATGAGAAAATTTGCAACTAATTCTGCTAACCCTACCCTACTCTGAGAGTTAGTATACATGTAGTTGCGAATTAATGAAAAGTATTTGACATGTACTGTAATTGGCATGTAGTTACAAAGTTACTTATAGTTATAGTAGAATATCTAAAGTGGACTATCAAGTCAAAGAAGGTGTGATATGTTTCCTTGCAGCACAGGTTTAATAAAACGCAGCACATAAACAAATGTGAGGTTTCAGTGGAATCCTGTGTGCTTGTTTTTGTAATTGACAAAATAACTGAATTTGTGTGCTACCTCAGCTGTGGTAGATTAGATCAGGAGAATAAACACTTGTCCAAAGCAAAACTAAATGTAGCACTTCCAGTTTGAAAAAGTTCTTCCACTTTGGAGTGAGAGTATTTCAGTTAGCTGACTTAGCATGTAATAAGTATTATGTGTCCTATGTTGTGACAGCAAAAAAAAAAAAAAGTAAACATTAAAGATGGACCTCTTTTATGCTAGTTGTAAGTCGAAGAAAGGCATTTATATCATATATATATATATATATATATGTGTGTGTGTGTGTGGCCATAGGACACAGTTAGATCCATTTTATGATAAGAAACAGTGTTAAATATTTACGAAAAAATATTCATATAATGCTTTCCCCAACACTGATTAAGTAAAGTTTTTGAGAAGCTTTATTTAAAAGCCAGCCAGCTTATCAATGAACCATTTGGCTGCCTTTTTATAAGATCAATAATGGCATGACTAAATGCCAGGTGGGAGCATTTATCATTCAGTGTATAAGAGTAAAGACAGAGAAAAAGTGTTAAAAAAGAGTAGAAAGAAGCAGAGTAGGGAGTAGGGGTGATCCTAAATATTTACCCACAATTCATCACAGCAAACATGCCTCAGTAGGTAGAATAACATCTCACTGCAACCTCTCTGTTTGATCCCAATCAATAATCAATCAGCAGCAGTTGGAAAAGCAGTTCAGCTGATTACTTTTCATCATATATGTATATTCATTTCTACAGCACTCTTTCCTAGTCATTTCAGTGTTTTCATTTAGGTCATTTTAAAGCTTTCTCCCTGAAGAGCTTTTTGATCTGTTTTAATTGATTGGTCTATATTAATACCTAGCTAAGATAATTAGTCAATCTCATTATGTCAGGGTTGTCTTTTAAATTCAATGAAAATCTTGCTGATTGCACCGATTGATCTGGGTTACCTAATTTGCTTGTTGTCCTGGTGCTCTATGATCAAATAAGTTATTTAAAATAAGTAAACTGCACCTAAAAAAAAATAAAAAATCAATTCTGTCATGCTTCAGACGGTAGCCATTGACTTCCACTGTATATTTTTCAAGTCAATGGCTACCGTCAACTGTTTGGTTACCAACATATGTTCTTTTGTGCTCAACAGAAGATCAGAGAAAATCATGCATAGCCTATTTGACTAATGTATAATGTAAATGTTCATTTTTGGGTGAACTATTGCTTTAAATTAGTGTTTTTTATTTCTCTGGCAAATATCATACAAAGCCAGGCATGTTTTTCCTAAGCTTCTGAAGTAAATGAATGCTCTGGAGAGCCAGTGCCGCATGCAAAAAGCATGCACAACCTGACATCTGAATATGGTTACATTGTTCTGTGTACCATATATATAGTTAAGAGTCAGCAACTTTTTAGATCTCCTTGGATTTCCACTGTGGTTCATGCATTGAAGCACCTAAAGCAAGAATAATACATCTTTTGTTAGAAGCCGCTTGTGTAGAGTGTTGATTTTGTAGCATGCAAACCAAAGCATTCAGACATACCAGGGAACTGAAAGCTCCATTACAATAAAATTGCATTGCATGCTCCCTTTATACGGTTAAGGAAACCTTTTATGCCGTGTAATCCATTCTTGGTGGATACTATTATCTGATACCGTCACGCTCATCAGGCCAGCGTTTAGAGTTGCAGGCTGTAGTCAGTAAAGCAGTACGACAGCACAGCCTTGTTTTCAAAGAATTCAGACAAAATCAACACAATGGCATGGGTTTATCATTGTTTCAAAAGCATATGTTATTTTGCAGATTGTACTTTTTGATATTGTGCTCCAGGGCTGCTATTAAACAGCAACAAAATCCTTTTCTTTTCTTTATAACCAGTCCTCCATACTAAGAACCCTCAAACTGTCTGTCAAAATCTCAGATGATCACCAAATGATCATTGGTTCCACAAAAATATTAAGCAACACAGCTGTTGCTGAGCTGAAATGTCTCTTGGGCATCTTGAGCATATTAGAATAATTTCTAATGGATCATGTGACATAGAAGACTTTGGATAATGAAGGATATAACATTTTAAATTGTTATAATTGTTTACAATATTAATAATGCAATATATTATTAGTGGTTGTACAATCAAGTTTTAATCGAATAAGTCAAAATCATAAAAAATTCTTACCAACCCCAAAGTTTTGAATGGTTATGTATAAAGTAAAACTAATAAAGCTCTTATATTTATAGTTTATATCCTAAATAAAATTAAAAAACATGCTCATACCTGCTTAATAAATGTTATGTTCAGTTTTACATATTTTAATCTGAATTTTAAAAAACAAATTACATGTTCTGCTCTTCAAAAGTCAACAAGCCTTCAAATTTCATCTTAAGGACATTAGACAGTAGGAACAGCAGTTAAGTAAACACACTGAATGCTACTGAAAAGCAAGCCGAGAGGGAACAGTGCTTTTCAGAGTGTCTCAGGGGAGTGGGATCGTCTGAACAGCAGAGCTGTGTAAAAAGTGCCTGGTAATCTGTAGCATGTGCTCGTGGGAACGGACCAGCAGTCAGTCAATTCGAGGTCACACCTCCGCAGCTGATCAGAATCTGAACTGACAGAAAAAGAAAAGAAACATATACTCAATAGACACTGCTACAAATATTTAGATAGTGGTCAGTGTAGACAATCTATACAATCTAATTTTTCTTAAATATATACATGAATTTACTATATATATATATATATATATATATAT
>JAUMHQ010000058.1:13064346-13085400 GCA_032361165.1 Enteromius paludinosus
GTATTAAAATAAGTCAGACTATCTGCCATAAGCCTGGCTTATTTGGTAAACTTGTTTTATGGAACAGGCCCCAGCTCAAACCAGCATCCCAGCTTCAAAACGTACCTCACCAGCATATGCTGTTTTCTTTCAACGGGGGATCTGACCAGTCAGGTTTTTTATTTACAATTTCTGTTAACATAAAACACAGTTATCGGCTTTTTTTTTTTTTTGCTTTTTCAATTTTAGGTTGAATTTCATGCCAGCGCAGCTCGTCTCATGAAGGGTTTGCAGACGGCTCAAGGCTCTTCTGTGATGTAATTAAAGAGCGACTTTCCCCCTGGCCAAACTGTTTATGGGCTCAACCTTTGCCTCATGCTCCCAAGCTCTGCCTCCATCCCTTCCTTCAAACCTTAAAAAACTCTCTGTTATGAGCATGAAAAATAATGAAATCAATTACTGAGTTAATGAATTTGATTTATTTGGGATTGTATGCTTCGGGAACTCCAGAAGTGTATTATACCTTCAGATACACAAGGCCAGCAAACTCCTTTTTAATAAACAAATCATGCGCAAATCCACCGACTGGTAGGTGATTTTCAATTGCCATGGATCAACAGTTATAACAAAACAGGAGTGTATGAATAATTTAAAGTACAGCGATTTTAATGAGGGGCGCCAACCGTCAACCCACATTCGCTTCTGTAACGTGCATTCGTTGTATCGTGATTTATTGTTTGATATGCATTTTCTCTTTGCCTCCAACAAGAATAAAGGTGCATTGGTTAATTAAACAAAAACTAAATCCTCCACGGCATTAAGTAAACGCTTTAATTGTAATGAGAGAAAACATCCATAAGACCTTAGAGTGAGATAAATGCGAGCGAAAAAAATGTAATTACGAAAAGATTATTGCTAGGGAGAGTGCCACTATACAATTAGCCACTTATAAAATCATATTATAATATCATATTATATGTAATATTATGGACTAATCCATCCCTTGAAGAATATACAGCAATATTGTTTCATTGCCTTTGCTCCTCACTTCGTCCTTTTGGGAGAAGACTGTTCTTTGATTTAGCCATCCATCAAGAGAAGCATATCAATGTACTGACTCTAAGTTCAGCACTCATGAACACCCTTCATGTTATCACTTTATGTCTAAAACAGGAACAATAGCTGATATTTAACAGCAAGAAGGTAAACAACTAGGAGATGAGATGAAAGAACACGTTCAGGCCGTCTTGTCCAGTGGTTGATGATGTTTTGCTGTTATAGGTAAATATCTTAGAGGTTTCTCTTGAAGTGTTTAGCATCCTATATATGTAGAGGTGTCATATTTCATTGCATTATTATTATTTGTTTGTTGAAATTAGTAATTTTATTCATTTTAATTATTTGATGGCCAGCATTACAGTACTTTATACCATAATATTAATTCATATTTTGGGTTTGCTATTATATATTATATATTCAGTTTATATTCAGACTTCTATGTCAGTTTAAGTTTTAGTCATTTTAATGTGTGCCTTCTTGTGGTTTATGTGTGTTTGTGTGCCAGTAGTTTTTTATTATTTCTGTTATTTCAGTTAATTCCCAAGGAAAGTTTCTAGATTTTCCCTTTTCAGTAGTTTTGACATTAGTTAACAAGAAACAATGATGCTGTAGGCCATTATTTTTGAAATTCCAATTGGCACTACTAGAGGTGCAAAAAATACATGCTTTACCTTTAACCCTTATAAACACATTTTGTCTTTTTTTAATGAGGTAGTATATGATCCAAGGTTTAATATAGGCTATATATATATATATATAAAATTCCAAGTAACTATAGATATCTCCAGAGCATAATATTCCTTTTAATGCTGTTTGAGTTTTGGGCTAGTATAGGTGCACGGGAAGCTGAAAAATGTGAGCAAGAGGGGTCTTAGGAGAAAATAATGAGCTGATCAAATGAGGCACTTTTATATCCAAGCAGCAGGCCATGGCAAACTGAGATGTATTTGTGTTGTGTGGGTAATGTGAGCCTGTAATGGATTAAAGAAACAAGATTGTATCTCAGCGATGTTGAGCCACACTACCGTGCACAGAAGTGATGAAGAGACTGTTAGACAGCACTGCTTCACTCCCGGTACCGCCGCCGTGACTGTGATACACAACACCATCCTAATGTCACCTAAACGCACTGCAATCTCCAGCGCACCCTGCAGAGTACACAAACACACTCCCTCCCTGCTCATCTTTTTTTTTTTTTTTGCTGTTCTTTGCTCTCTCTCTCTTGGTTGATGCTGATGTATCATCCACTGCTACTTTCTGGAACGCCTTGGAAAAATGCACTCCAGTTTCCGAGCCAAAGCCTATGATAATTTTGCAACTCTTCTAAATCTAAGTGGGCTGATAGTTCTTTAATTAAGCGGACCAGTGGTTACTTCATAAACTCTTGGGTGGCTGAAGTGATCAGCCGATGTGCTTTCTCATTAAATACCAATTTAACTTTCCAGTTTCAGCATTGCTCTTGTTTTAGAGGGGTTACAAGCACAAGGCCATGGAGGGCAGTTTTGCAGCTGTTGACCTCTGCTGGGAAACATTGGCTTTATCAAGTAGGCATAACGCGTTCAATCAAATTACTCCACACCTCACTTCCTCTCGCTTTCCTTCTGTATCACCCCCCTCTCGCTTTCTCCCTCTTCATTCCCATAAATCAGCTCCTGCACTTGCCATCTAATCAAATGTTGTTTTGGGGTTTTATTTATGGTATACTCTATTCGAGAGACTCTACAATGGTTTCCATAAACAGTCTGATTCAATTGATCAATTTCTTGTGAAGTTAGCTGATTTTCAACCCAGTCTCATGGCAGTTAGTCCATATTTTACAAGGTGGCTCATAAAATATGTACCAATTTTTATGACCAATTCGTACGGAAAATATGTACCAATTTTTTATGACCAATTTGTACATATATGTACGAATACGAGATCTTATCTGATCATCACCCAGTCTGTCTGAAATGACATGAAGGAACAGAACAAACTGAGACAGACTAAATCCAGAAGAACTGTGGCAACGTCTCCAACATGAAGATAAAAACCTACCTGGAAAGTACCTGAAAAACTAACACTTGCTATATTTTTTAAAATATTTTGACACTAGTTTTAGGTTTTTAAAAAAAGAGGATGCAGTGCATTACCCAATAAATTACAATAAAGTCATTTATAGCATAATGTTAAAAAAGATGTATATCTCTTAACAACAAAATACTGTCAGTTTATGTTACATGGATAAAAATGTATTTTGCTTTGGCCCAGAAGGGGATAACTGGTTGAAAATAACATGTTTTTGGACATGTACTATAATAGTGATATGGTTATTAGACAGTAGTCTCATTATATCTTTTGAAAAATCTCCTATTAATACCATTGTTTATTATTTATATAATAAGTCCCACAGTATATATAAAAACACACTCTCAAAAATGCTATACCATTAGTAATCATTTGGATGACAAGGTTATGTTAAGGTCAAATCTTCAACATGGCTTCTAAAAGACACAAATCCATGCAATGATAGTTATTTCTCCATGCTGTATTTCATAAACACCGGCCATAAATCAGGGCCGAATCAATCTAGATTATCCTGACAGTCGCTGGAATACACTCAATAGCTATGATAACACGGATAGCTTCTCATGTTTCTCTCTATGTAAAAGCCTGCCCCGCTCACTTGGAGAAAGTGCGGAGGTGGGCGGAGCAGCTCTCAGGGATGGATCTGTCTGAGAGAGCGAGCGGAGGAATGGACACAGAGAAAGAAAGCTGAAAAAGAGAGAGCAGATGTATTACCGCATGTCCGAGCACTTGCTTGAGGGGGGAAATCACCTGTATTGATTGATCTGCTCTTTGCCGGTATGCCTCTTCCACCATATTGTTCTAATCTAATAATGCTCTTAACAGATGTGGCTGATACGGTCTCTCCATTCTGGATTTGGATCGTTTAATGTCTGGTTCGTTCCTCCCATCGGTTCTGCTTTAATGGAGTCTGAAATTCCATCAGTAAGGCTGTCCTTTCCCATATTACAATCTAATCTGAAGTGGAGGCTTTGTGATCTCAAAGACAGCTGAATACACCACTTAATGTTTTGAATTATATGTAGTGTCCTATTCATTGTGTCTTAATAGTTGCAGTTGTTTGTCTTTTACATTATTTACAGTAACTGATTGGGACATCAGTGAAGGGAAAGCAAATCAGCCTAAATAAAACTACTACCGACTTAAGCTTAATTTTGCAACAATCTTATGCACTTATTTCATTTAATTGTTAATTATTTAAATGGTATATCATTTATTTACATTTTAACTGTCATGGAAAGCTTAGAAGTGCTTTACAATTTTAAAATGGTTATTTCAGGCAAGGGAAATTTATGGAATAACATCTGAAAAAAGTAAGTACGGATGATATTTCATCAGCTGGAAGTTGCTCTTTGTGAGTGCAGTCTCTATAAAAGACTTTTTAAAATAGTCACCAATGGCTGCAAGTCACAGAAACTCATTGCTCAAAAGTTGTGCAAACCCCCAAACTTTGTTATTGGCGTAGGCCTAATATGTATTCTAAGCACATATGTTGGTCCTTCTATGCTAGACTGATTTCATATGTTATTTCATTTAGAATGTGTCAAAATGCAATCTTTCAAGGCAACATTGACATGCATTGCATTGTCAATGTTGACACAAAAACTGACAATTCGAACATTAGCTTTAATTAACTCATCGTATGACATAAGCTGAATTGATTCTTATAGGGAAATTTCTTCTCAAAAAACTTCTACGTGATGTTGCTAAACTTAGTTTCAGGAGGAGCGTGAATGAATAATCACAGCCGGCGCCGCTTATCAATCATATCATTACCACTCATCAGCCTATCCAGTCCTAACACTCGTACTATAAATAACCCTACCCCCTTTCCTTCAGTATCATTACAAGCATCCCTCCTCCTCCTCCTTTCTCCACCGTTCGCATCCTCAAGGGGGGGCATGCGGGGTTCGATCCGGACACTGAGCTCTGCCCTCGCTAGGGTTCATAACACTAGGGCTCAGAGTCGGTCCAGCTCCCGGCTCACCCCCGGACAGCACGCCAAACATGCTTTTATTATTACTTTCGCTACGATGAGGAAACGCGACCTTGTGAAGAATGCCAAGAAGACAGATCTTGCAAACGCATATACAGCCGTTTCTGCAAGTCAGTGATCCGAGTTATAAAAATATTCATATTTTTGTTACAAAAGCCCATCTACTTCAGAAGACATGTGTTAACACACCAGAGGAGTATAGGTTAAAATAAAAATAAAATTATGCCTACTATCCACCAGTTTACCAAGCTTGGAAGAGCCAGGATACATTTTTTTTAAACTCTGACTGTGTTCATCTGAAAGAAGAAAGTTATATACATCTACTGTAGGATGGCTTGGGGTAATTTTCATTTTTTGGGTGAACTATTCCTTTAAGTAATGCGCAGTCGTTAACACATAATGTTTTCTAACTTCACATACATTTCTGACTGTATCAATAAAGTCCTGCAGTAAACAGGAGACCACATCCTGAAAAGTTTCAGTACCAACATGTCAAGTTCCAGACAATGCTGATAAACAACATGTTCTTGTCATCTGATGACCAGCTCAATTGAACCCCACTGCTCGTGGCTCACCTCACCCACCACATCCCTCCTCCTGAATGATTACCCTGCTCTGGATGGAGTTTATTGGTAGGAGTGTAATTAGCATGAGCGCGAGTGCAACTGCTGTGCTAATCGGTCTCAGAGCTGTTGTCCCGTTTCTAAGATGTTCTCTCTGGTCGGTTAGAGCGCGTTTGTTTTAATATTTGTGGCAGTGTGATGCCTCAGATTCCCACACACAGGCAATCATCTGCTGAAGCCCACTCTCCTCGGTTTCTGGGGGTCTGAGATTGAGTTTCTCTTACTCTCTCATGTTTATTTTCTGTTTTTCTTAAAGGTGCACTCAGTAACTTTTTTAATTTTAAAAAGAAAATAGTTCTCTTAGGTCTCTTTAATGCCAAACTGTGACTATAAACAGATTAAATCTGGACCCAGTCAGGTTTAATTACTATGAAGTTCTGTTTGTGCTGCTGTCACTGCGTGTGGAACTTGCCTCAAGCCTGAAAGACTTGTCCTCTAGTAGGCCTGTTCTTCAGGTAGGTACCATCTATCGCTTTACCCATGCAGGCAATGCAGGAAACTGTAACCTGTTATTTCTTTCCTTCTTTCTCTGCCCCTCTGCCTCTCAGACTTTGAGCACCTATCTTTGTGACAGCGACCTCAGATGTGTCAACGTGGGTGGTTTCGAATATGTCAGGGTGCAACAGTGGACTCTTCCTCACACTTCACCGTTCTGTAGTTTGTACTGTGGCAGTCTGCTTTCTAATACGACAGTGGCTCTGTTCCAAAACAGTGAGCTGCCTGTCTACCGTCTACATAGGCGCATATTCCCTTAAAACGGCATCTGAAATGCTACCTTAGAAATGACTAGAAAATGTTCAACATTGGCAGTTATGCTGGTATATGTTCACTCACAAAATTTTCAAAGTCATAAATGAAAAAAAAAAGAGTATGTTTTACAATACTATTTCAGTATTTTAAAGTGCGCCTATTATGGATTTTTGAAAATGTTATTTCATGCAGTGTGTAACACAGCTCTAAGGGAATGAAAACATCCCAGTTTTAAATCTGAAAGTGCACTCTCTGTAAAGTTATTGTCTTATAAAGCAAAGAGTCAACTCTGAATCATTGAAACAAGTCTTTTATAAAAATGAGTCCCAAGTCGTTTCATGTTGACACGCCCACTTCTGTTGGTTCTGAAAGAAAATGCAAATTAATTCTTTACCACTAGGTGCTGCTTTTGGAGCATTAAAAGAATTGTGATAAATAACCTTTTTTTTATTTTTTATTCAGTGTTTTGACCTTGTATGAATGTCAAAAATTAAAGAAATTGTTTTTAAAAAATTACAGCACATACAATTACTAAAACTTACACTAAAAAAAGTAAAATTTAAACTACTAATAAAAATGATGACTGTTTAAAAAAGAATATTAAAAAAATGGGTGTCAATAAAGTCCCACTTCACTTCCTTTCTGAACACTGTCCTATCATAATAAAAATACAAATAAATCTTAAATAATAATATTACTAAAACATCAAACATTATTGGTTGTTTTTTGTCCAAAAGAGTGAGCTATAACTAGTCATAATATTAGCCATTTTTTAATTAACTTTTATAAAGAAAGCATGGCTAGTATGTGACTCGCAGATTGCTGAGTACCCATCTGTCAGTAGCCGTTTAGCGCGGGTTAACCACGTCGACGTGTTCCATGCTTAGAACATATGACCAGATGGGAAGCCACTATAGCAGTTGATAACATGAAGATCGCCCACTTTTTGGATTAAAATAGACACCACATTCACCCAATGTGTCCACACAACACCTTCCAGTGGGTGGCACATGTCATATATGGGGCTTATGTCATTCTCATTTCCGAAGAGCATTCCTTACCAAGAAAAGGAAAAGAAGAAAATCAATTTACCATGCACTGTTCTGAACGTCAGAGATTGTAATAGTCATTTTAACACACAACCATATGGTGAAATCCTAGAGGACAGACGAGGGGAGACAAGTGAACAGTAAGAAAAGTGCAAATCAGTAACCTCTAATGACAGAGATGACAAAGGTCATAGGTCAAGTGAAAGTGCAGCAGCTTTTATGATTTAAAATTTAAGTAGTCCACTGTACAAAATAATCGTTATTCACTGTCAAATATTCTTAAATCAAGATACACTAAAATGACATAATTATGGTCAAAATTGATTTTATATGATTAAAACTAAAACAAATATCTGCCACCGGGCTCAGATAATCAATTTCAATACCACTAAGACATTAGTTATTTGTTTTTTTTAAAGATGTGTTATACATGTATCTTGTTTGAAAGGTGTTCAGATATTTGCATTGGAAAACAATACTGAGCAAGAAAATTTTTTGTAATGCATGAAACATTTAATTCCATGACTTTATGATTTTAAGACTTTCCACTATAAGACATTTTAAGGACTTAAACTGCGGAAGGGTGAATTAAGACTTTTTAAGATCTTTTTAAGGCTCGCATAAACCCTTGACAGCTTCAGTCGTCATTCATTGTAATGGCTTGGAACAAAACAACCAGCACAATTCTTCAAAATATGGCATGCATAGGAGAACAAAAGACCTTTTTCTAAAAGAAAATCTAAACAGATTTTTTTTTTTTTTTGAAGGGGGGAGGGGTATCCATTCTTGTCCCTTACTCCAATGCATGTTAGAGTGCCATGGGGTGAGCACCCCACCACCCATCAATCGTCTAACTGAATTATATTTCTCATTTCTCTATCATGATTGATGCGTATAGTACTCAATCTCATCAACAGCTTTTTAGAAATGGAAATCAGCACGATTGATCAGATGCAGAGTGATGGTCACAAGAAAGTCATTAGCAAGCACCCTGCAGAGTGATGTATGAAAAAATATGAACTGCTTTTCCCCAGTGCAAAACTCTTCCTGACATTACTTCCAACTGGCTTTGGATGATGTTAATTGCATTTGGTGCTAAAATGCTCTGGGTGAGTCTTGTGAAACCATCAAACGTCTGCAGATGGCTGTGTGGGCTGATCGGTGGAGAGCGTTGTAAAGATGATTTTATTTTTATTTGACTCTTTATCATTGTCTGAAACTAAATGTTACATGGCTAGGCACCAGAATAACGCAGTGTAGTTTGTCTCTTTTAAAGCACTGCTGTCAGTTAACCTGGGCTTGAGTTGTTTGCCATCTCCTTACGATCAGAGCCAAAATAGATGTATGCTTGATATTTACAAGGGGAAGAAATAGCAGTGCGATTTTCCCATGCCATTAGTCAATTTTATTATTTCATTAGTTTAAAGGGCATTTTCGAGCACCCTCAGATGATATTAGAGCTTCTCCGTGCAGGCAGAGAGTGGCACTTTGTCTCCCATATCAACACCATCCAAATCATACTCCTGTCTCCAGGCAACCAGGACTAGATTTAGGAGGATGTTATCTAACCGTTGTAAGGTGTCTGACAGGACCATCGCCCGATTGTGAACTTTCTGTTCCTCCTGGATCTTCCCCACCAGATTAATCTAATATCATAAGAGCTTGTCTCATTGCTGGCTATTACAATTGTCTTTTACCTAGCATTGATTGTCTCTGTAATACTCCCACAACAGCTTGTTGATCGTGGAAGAAGAAAAAGGAATGAGTGGTCGGGGTTTTCGAAATGCGATGCCCCTCGCGGTGTAACACTTATGGTGCCGATGGGTTCAAAATAACCTTGTTTCCTTCACTGCACCAAAATGGTCTGCAGCGAATGAGTGAGACAACACAGAATTGAATCTCACTAAAGAGGTTAACACTTTAAGGTTATATATTGCTCTGTGTCTCAAAGCGCTCACACATTTTTTTGTTTTGTTTTTGCACACACGCAAGGGCTGTTTGGAATAGCATGCTAGCATTCTAAGCTTACTATTTATGTAGTATGTATTCTGTGCATACTCTACAGCATATTACAACCTTGAGGACATACAGTATGTGTAGTCTCTGCATGGAATATATGGTAATATACTAAAGTATATTGTAAAAACTATAAGTTACATTCACCACAGTCTGATTTGTTTTTGTTTTTTTTGTTGTTTTTTTTTGTCTGTTTTTCATTTATTTTTTAGTTTTTATCCTTATCAATTATCACTAAAAGATCTGAATGTAATAGTATCAACTATAAGTTACATCCACCACAGTCTGCTTTCTTTTTTATTAATTATTATAATTAATGATCAATAATCATTGTAGTATTCCAAAAAAATTTATTTGATTAGAAATCAATAATAATAAAATAATAATAAAAACATAAAATAATTGTTAAAAACAATCATGCCAAATACAAACTTTACATGAAACTTTATTTTATTATTAATAACATTTTAAAGGAATTTAATTTAAAACTATTGCTTGCCTGAAATGTTTGTTGCATAATGCATATAACAGTATTTTAAAGAAATAATATACAAGATTCAATATATACAGTGCAGTATGCTTGTATTAACCTCTAAATCCAGTGTTGCGCGTGTACTGGATGGAGTCTAGCTCCCTCTGCTGACTAGTCTTATATCTGTGTGCATAACATACTTGTCATTTCTTCCGGACTGCAGCACAGCTGAAGTCAGCTATTCATCACTTCACCAAGCTAGAAAGTAAAATGCAAAAAACATGGCTCAAAAAACCCTTTTTTTATACACTCAAAATGTATTATCTTGCGTTTCCATTAAATTTATTGAAAATAAATTATTATTAATAATATATTTCAAGCTTTTTACAGGGTTATCATGGGGCAACCTGTGTTGTGTTACTCTTTCTCCAGCTTATCTCTCTCTACTGCTATTTTGGTTCTCGTCACCTGACCGCTCTCCGATAACTCATCTTTAACAGATACCGCTGCATCCTCTTGAGAATGCCTCAGAAAGCAGTGTTTCAGAGATCTGCTTGTAAAAGAGCAGTAGTGATTGGGATGTGAGCGTGCTACTATCAACACCACCTGCCCTCTGTTACTCATTACAGCACAGCCACAGACAAATGATGAAAACAAAATATGTTCTCATGACACAAAAAAAAGTATTGAATTTGTAGGATCGTTTATCAAAAGAGCACTTCTGCAGCACCACGCATGATACGCGGACTGAGGTGGAGAAGACTATGATGAACCATGTTGAACTGTTGACCTTATTGTCAGTGTGGAAAAACGAATGTGCTTGATGTTGCAGATATCTATTTTATAGAGTTTTTTTTTCTCTTTTTCACATTGTCAGCTGAATAAAAATGGCATTTATCATCTGTTAAGGGACAGATGTTTGTTTTTGTGTGTGTGCTTCGGGTTCTCACTTGTACCAATGTCCCCATAAGTACTGTAAAACCTGAAATCACCTACCTATTTTTTCTTGTATCTGTGAAATTCATTTTTGTAAAGCAACCTTGAGCTGCTGAAAGGTTCTATATAAATAAAACAACTATTTCTACATTGTGAGGACAGACTATAGTCCCCACAAAGCATAATACAGCATAGTAAGCATAATAAATAATGTCTTTATAAAAGGTGAGGTAAAGGTTTAAGGTTTATATCGGTAACACTTTATTTTACGGTTACACCTAATAGTATGCATTTTACTAGAATATTAGTCATTTATTAGTGCTAATTAAGCACATATTAATGCCTTATTCTACATGACCTAATGCAAACCACGCTAATCCTAAACTTAACAACTACCATACTAACTATTAATAAGCAGCAAATTAAGAATTTATTGAGGGAAAAGTCGTAGTTAAGAGTTAACAAGTGTTTACTATTCTAAAGTGATACCAAATATTTTACTGGACACCCTCACTTGCAGAATGAAATTAATCATGTCTGTCTGTGAATTTGTAAATAAATTATGAAAAAGTGTAAAATAGGATATTTGTATCACTTTTTCTCCACATGAGTAATCAAATGTTCCTAAAAACCGAGCACCAGTTAACCAGTTTCCAGGAGTCTCACAATGAAATTGAATGGTCACCCAACTCCAAAAACCCTCTTAAAGTAGTCATCTAGTCTGTCTAGGGTAAGTAAATGCTGACAGAATTTACATTTTTGGATGGCCTACCCCTTTAATTTAACAAAGAGTTGGTAGTTAGAGGTTTAAGGGGGTGTGCGCATTGTTTTATTTGCTGAAAGGACAAAATCTTACATGCAGGACAAAAAAAAGAGAGAGAGAAAAGAAAACCACTGTCTATACTGCAGATTCATTACTTGTGCTTAGATTGTGAGCTGCACGAAAGACCAAAATAGAGCTGAATAATATGTGCAAAGCAGTTTTTTGAAGTTGTGCTATATGCGCAATAAGGTGCCAGAGGACGGGACCTTTGTCTTGCCAGCACTTCTGTGTTTAGGACTCATCACAATGTCATCAGCTCCTCTTCACAAAGCAGAAAGAGACCCAAATATCCACAACAGGATAGTAAAACCTATTAAAGTTCAGCTACATGTTGATATCTTTCCTGGAAAACATTGCAAAGCATCAAATGCATTCTGGTGTGAAATGTGGAGATATTCGCACCACTTACATACATTTCTTGGCTCACTGGTTCATTCATTGTAATGTCTGATTATGATTTTAAAAAGCAAATTATGATGAAAAAAATAAAATCTCAGATGTGAATGACAGTATGTGTTGACAGGTTGCCTGGAGAATTGCCAAAATATAATGGTGGTTAATTTAGAGGAAAATTGTATTCTTAGTAAATCGGGTGTGAATGAACACATTTTTGCCACTTAGATGATCTTAAAAGAATGCTAGTGTTTCCCAAACTGTTAAATTGTTCCATAATAAAGATTGAGCCTTAATAATGTGAATCATCTTAAAAGTTTGTGTTTTGTCTTCACCATTAAATCACGTTACCTTTGACATGAGTTACGTTTAGTTATGTGATTAGATGACTCAAATGAATCATCCGGCTTTTATTTTAATTAGTCTGTGCTCATATGAATGATAAATGATGGTGTAATATGTTAACACTGTTGATGTGTAAAAGATGACATTACTGATGAGCAATACAAATGTTTTCAACTGACATCACGGCAATCTCCAAAACTTGCAGGCACGAACACTACAAAACAGGCTGGAAAAATAGACGACAGCTGTACCACAAGAGGGCAGCTTCTTTAGACAGAACCCATAAACACCATCAACGGCTAAATGTTCTAATTCAAGATTCATTCGATCTGCTAAATGACAATACTTAATCCACTTGCTAAGCACAATGATGTAGAGCAGCAAAACAGTGGCAAATGCTGAATCAGGTTTCAAAGACAGCCGGCAGGCATGGACACTCTCCAGGTTTATTGGAAGTGGAGGCTGCATCTATCCAAAGCTCCAGATCTCAGCAGATTTGCGAGTGCTGGGTCATTTAGCCCTGAGCGCACGGGGCAGGGGGAGATCAATCAGGGCCCTTTCCGGCCCACTGTCGTGCTTGATTTGCAGTACCAGCGTCCAGCTGTTGGGTTTGGGAAAAAATAATGGCTGATTGGACTCTGTGGCATCTTGGCATTGGGGAACAATTCAATTTCCCTGTGATGGATGGTCAAAGAGTGCCGGTTCTGAGACACTGCAGCACGCTGCTACAGACCCAACGCAGACCTGAAAAACAGTAGCAAGACAGGGGAGCGTTTCCAAGCATTTGAGCTGACTGCCAGAGAGCCACTGCAATGATGCGCTTTTCCCAGATGAGAGAAAGCCATGTGCTGTTTTCATGTGACCCCAAAAGGCTGATTTGAATTAATTTTCTAGACCTCTAAAAGAGCTTTCCCAAAAACTCTGAAATAATTGACTGTGTAGCGACAAAACTCTAGACTAAAGAATCTCCAACCAAGCTGTTTTGAATAAAGCATCATGTTGATGGAGCTGACCTTGCAATTCCTTCAATGTGAATAAAGTACTAAATGTTACTGCTTGCATGTTTATTCAAACAAGAAAAAAATGTATGTATTCAGACAAATTCAAGGAATTCACATTGCAACGTTAATTAAATTAATCAAAGCCAGCCATGCAGGCTTTAACTGAATAAGCATTGAACTGCCTGCCCAAAGTAAAAACTGTCTATTACCAGCCAAATATACATTTACAAGAAGTTTCAGAGTAATTCTGAACGCAAAGCTGCTTTTTATTTACACCCAAGAGAGTATATAAAACACCCCGAGCTGAGTTTAAAAAGGCAAAGCATAGTACGCTGAAATGCCCTTAAGATAAATAGAAGTTTAAAATCTCTGACTTTGCAGGCAGACACATAAATCACCTCGTAGCACAATCCCCGCAGAAGTATCATTCATTTACACCAGCAGGTATTAAATAGAAGCAAGCATGGGGAAAAAACAATGACCTATGCTCAGCATTTTCATAAAAGAACAAAGAGACACACACACAGTTACTAATGCATTTGCCTTTGTTGATGTCAAAACGTACTTTTTCCCTTCTGATCAATAGCGATAGCAACTGGTTTATCTATTTCAAACTAGATCTTACCTCATGATTTATCGCTTAGATTTTATAGATAGCTAGAAATTCAACAGTGTATGCAGCAGACAGATGTCAGAGCACTGGGACAACTTGTTTTGTTCCCTTCTCTGCTCAAGGGTACATCAGTAGAAAAAAAGTTGAAATATCCTGAACGGAATTTGAACCAGTTCTTCCCCTTCATGGTTCAGAGCATTCGCAACCTTCTTACATTCACATTAAACAGCTGTAATAATCTTCAGTTATGCATGCGCAAAACTTTACTTTAACATACAATGTTATTGCAAAGTTGTTTTTCTGCATTCTTAAGACAGATGGTCTTATTCAATCAGAAGATAACAAGGGATAAACAGATCAGAGAGTTTATTAAACTGCACTGGGCGGCACGTTTGCCCCTGAGTCACAGCGAAGCTGATTAACTTGTTTGTGGTGATAATATAAACACAAAGAATTGTTAATAGTTTCATGGCTACAGGAATATCCACCAAACAAGGGCGTTGATTTGGTGTGCTTACTATGTCATGAAACATTCATGTGCTATTTTTAATATCCACATTTTTGGTGTGGTCTGTTTAATAGTCCTGTGGGGAGGCAACCATCATAAACCTACTCTACTACTACCAGGAATTTGCAATGGTAAACAATATATAAATCCACATAAACAACTGTTGCCAGTTTGTTCTTTGAACAAATGTTCATTTGAACAAATATGGCTCTTTAGAAAATAAACTGTATATAGTGCACAAGACATGATGCGGGAACACAGGGCACAATGCAACTAATTTTGTCTGGTTTCTGTGCTTATAAGGTACCATTTGTGCTTTGTACAATATATTTGTCCTTGCCTCACAAATTAGTCAATGTCAGTGTGTATGCTCTTCATTTATATTATCATGTTCTGTCATTTACGGAAGGTTTTTTCAAAGAATGATGTCGTTCAGTTTGGGCCAAAAAACAAGTCTTGACTGCTTTGTGCAATACATTTGTCTTTGTCTGATGTTACTACTGTTGTGTCATACTCCGTGCATTCAGCTCGATTTCTTTATAAGTTAATGTTCTCAGTGAACTTTCTGCAATGCATTTTTATAGATATCAGGACAGATAAACAAACAGAACTTTTCTCAGTAAAGAGTTTTCTCACATTTTTAGATGCATTTATCTTTTTGTTCTATAAACTTAGTCATATTCAGAATTTTAGAAAAATGAGAATTCATTAAAAAACTAAACGGAGATGACAACACAAGGAAACGGCAGAGAAGACAACACATAAACTAGGCGATATTAGTAGAAACAGACATTATTACAATATTTGTTAGGTTGAACAGCTCTCTCTTTGTTGTCTTCCTGTGATAGTACTTTTTAATGCAAATTCTGTTTTTCTTTTGTTTCATAATACCTACAGTTCCACATTACTTGCCTAAGCAACAATGAACGCAGAAATCCGACTGTTAAAGGTCAAAACATTAAATCCAGACTAGATCCGAATTTGTGTCTGACCCTGTTTATCCAGATGCCCGGATATCCCAATACATTGTGGTTTGCTTTATTCTGAAAGCGATGTAAGACAAACTGATACTAAGTGAATGAGAGCATATTTTATAAAAAAAGTAACGACTGAAGCTGTCATTCTTATATGTTTTGGTGAACTTACAAAGGGAAACACTTTTTCTCAATGGTAACGCGTGGCACTTCCAGTTAAGACGTTTCATTGGTCGGTGGGCGGGGCGTTATTTGCGTCGTCGATTACGTTATTTTTTGAACCTCCCGTGATTGGCTTGTTTTTTTCACCACGGCCTGCGTAAAGCACCGCGTGTACAATCATAGGGATGGAATTCAAACAAGAACTACTCGACTGCAGGTTTTTCCAAATGACTTATACAGCTAAAATCTGTAACAGCGCGTATGTATAATCGCTCGGCCCTGCCTTAAAGCATCTTCAGCTACTAAGGGGGAAAAAAAAGATGCCGCTGTAAAACTTTTCAGGGCTAACGAGAGAAAGGGAGAGAATTGACGCGATGGGTGAGGACGATCAAACAGAGGGAAGAACTTTTCTAACGGCCCTTCGCCATCAAGGAGGATCAGCATGATTACATAGATACCATCTTTTATTGGTTCAAGGAAAAGAGACAAAAGTTTTGGGCGAAGTATGGCGCGAGAGACCGGAGAGTCTGGAGAAACGAAAAGTACCAAAGTGAAAAAGCATAAAAGAAGGAAAAGCAAAAAGGAGAGCAAAACCAGGAGTGTACACGCTAACATTTTGTATGACCATACCAAAGGAGGGGATAACCCCAACAGACACTATGCAAACAATAAGATCAAAACCACAAAATACACTCTGCTTTCTTTTCTACCGAAGAACCTCTTCGAGCAATTCCACCGATTTGCCAACGTGTATTTTGTTTTCATAGCCTTACTGAATTTCGTGCCTGTGGTCAATGCTTTTCAACCAGAGCTGGCTCTTGCCCCTGTGGTTTTTATTTTGTCCGTTACCGCTATTAAGGATTTATGGGAAGATTACAGACGACATCGCTCGGATAAAGAAATAAATCATTTGGACTGCCTCGTTTACTGCAGGTAAGCACGTGCTTGAAAACCGACTCGGCACAAAGGGACACAAAACCGTGTATGTTTCGTTTTCCCCGTCGAGAATGGGCACACATGCACAGCTATGATTTTTTGCCTTGCTGCTAAGGACCTGTGGGCCTGCCTACCTGTTGAACGAGGAGTCTCAGGGTTATGTGTCTCATATCTGTAATGCTACCTAAGCGACAACATTTTGAGCAGGCACCTGTTGGGGTATTTTTCACACATTAAAGTGGTAATACCTGGTTTATTTCGTCCTTTTGTTCGATTCTAAAACGCCGGTTTAGTGTTGCTCTTTGCATGTTTAGGACGTTAAGAATATGAATGCCACAATTTGTGACAAAAACAGCACTGGACCACCTGCTTGTTCGTTTGTGGAAGTGTTGCTACGTAAATCTAGATCTTGACGCGTTTCCCATGCACAACGTTTCCCTTAGTTTGAAACTTTTCACGATTATGAGTAAATTGCGTAAATACTTCATGAATGAAACATTGATTCAGTTTCTGAAATTACACTCCAGCATACTGTTTGTGTTGTGTTCAGAATTAACGTTGGGTTTAAGTAACCTAGGGTTAGAAGTGATGCTCATCCCCTTGAAAACTTAAACTGTTTAGCTAGGAGATGGAGTATAGCTCAGGGTTAAATGCAGTATGAAAAACCCTTGGGTTGAAAATATGGTCTAGATTGGCAACTCGCTAGATATGAGACTCTGGTTGGGGAGTTTAGTTTGTGGTATAAGTGTGCTGCTTTTACTTTTTTTATTTTGGTACATTTTGTTGTGTCAAACTCCTCACACCACACAACACCCATAAGCACATATTACTGATAAGCAAAAGAGAAGGAACAGTGATTAGAGTTTCACATTCTGGGTACATGAGAGCTGTCAGAGTAACTGATATGGTTGTGCATTTCAGGCTTCAGTGTCACTCATGGATGTCATCTCAGAATTCCAACAAATTCATTCACATAGATAAAAATATAGGCTTATTGGTGTTAGACACGTTATATAAGTGTAGCTGGTCACCTCGGATAATGCCTTATTTCACGTTGTGTTGAGAGCAAGGCTCTTGTAGTAAGCTAAAACTTTTTTTAATTGTAAATGTTTTAATTTGTAAATGGTCAAAAACAAAAGAAAAAAATATCTTATTCAAAATATAATAAAGTCTATAGTAGTTTCTCAATTATAATTCTAAAACAACACTGAAGTGAGGGTTCGTTAATTTGGTCAATTAAGTCAAGGATATATTCTTTCAAACTTTAGAAAAGTTGAGTGAATGGAGTTTAGTCCTTTCACCTTGGTGGCGTTGTGTGGCAACAACATTGTGAATGAAGTTTGGGAGGAGCGTGAACGAAATCAATCGTGGCTGGCACCGCATTATCTATTCAATCTCCCAATCTCACCTATCCAATTATATTCATTCTTCCCACTATAAATAAACCACTTTTCTTCCCTTCCGCATCTCCTCTTTTGTGCATCCTTCCACCGCCCCTTCTCCTCCACTCTCGCGCCTTCCTTTTCGGGGGGCTTGCAGGGTACGGCTTGTCTGCCCTTGCTAGGGTTCAAATCACCAAGGCTCGGAGTCTGCCAAATTCGGACAGCATGCCAAATTCGTTTATATATTTTATATTGATATGAGGAAGCGCAAACTCGTGAAACCCCTAATTGTGAGTGTGTTAGATTATCTAGCCCTGAAGATTAGCTCAGTTTCTGATCAAGTTAGACACTTTTTGCATTGTGTTCAAGTTCAGTTTTGTCCTTGGTGATAAACACAGTTTGCTCATAGTGTGAACTTGCTGGAACAAACTATTCACCTCCATCCACTTGAGCTACAGCTCCTTTAGCAGATAAAACCTGTCAGGAAATTTCATTTTGTACAGAAATGAAGGACGCTGTCGTGCTTTCTCCTGTATTGTCAGTTAAAAAAACAAAACGGCCTTGTTTGGAGATCAGCCTGTCTCTCATCTGGGTTTGAGGGCTTCCACTTGTTTATTTTTTGGAGTCCGATTCAGTCTGAGGACTGTATTTCTTGATGAAAAGCGTCTCTGTCAGCCATGTTAAGGCCATGTATCAGCTCTGTGAAAAGCCACAGTGTTTCTCAGACTCCATAATCTGAGCTTGTGCTGTATCAATGTTGCTCTCAAGGCTGGGCTTCATTGAATTTTCCCAAGCAAATTACTCTATTTTGAAAACTATTCCTGTTGCCAACAAAGCCACACTGAATTACTGCATGTTGAATTCGCAGTGTGATGTCATCTCAGCTGAACCTGATTTGACCTTTAATATGATTGCAAAGTCACATGAACTCACACTTGAGTTACTAGTCACCAGTTGGACTGTAAAGGACACCTTTCCATTTAGTCTTAATCATTCCAAATGTGATTTGTACAGTGTGACCAAACACTTTTCTCTAGCCACTCCTCTGGGTTGACAGGATGTTTTTGTGTCTGAACAATGTTTTCCACGTGTGTGTGGCATCCCGGCTCTACATTCTAACTACAAGACATCTGGTGCAAGTGTCATGTTACCTGATGTTATGGAAATAATAGAAGAGATTTTATATATTTTGAGTATAAAACGGTTTGTTGTTGAAACCTACAGCGTTGTATGTGGCAGTGGTGCCTATGAAAATATTTGGTCAACATTTTTCCATTTTGTATTGTGTTATTGCACAATGATGTAAAAGTGGATAAAATGATAAAGGAATGTGGATATTGCTGAATTTCTTCTGTCTTTCATCATGCCTCGCATCTTGCCTCATCCATGGATTAAATGTTTGACTGCACGAAAACTTCAAAACAGCTGAGAGATTATAGAAGTCATTTATTTTAAGTCATGTGGATAATATTATGGATCATTTTAAAAATGATTTCTCAAGCTTTCTAGGTTGTTGATTTGTTATTGTCTTTGGCCTATGGGTTGTGTGTGTGTGTGTGTGTGTGTGTACATATATACACTACCGTTCAAAAGTTTGAGCTCTGTAATGTTTGTTAAAGTTTTGTTCAAATCATTTCTTATGCTCACAAAGTCTGCATTTATTTAATCAAAAATTCAGTTTAAAAAAACTAGGTGCAAACGCACAAGCAGGTGGTCCAGAGCTGAATTTGTCACAAATACAGTACTGGACCACCTGCTTGTTCATTTGTGGAAGTGTTGCCACATAAATCTACATCTTTACGCATTTTACATGCACGTTTCCCTTCAAACCTTGATTTAGGCAACACGTGTGAATTGCATAAATATTTCATGAATTAAGCATTGATTCAGTTTTCTGATTGGTTTTGTGTTGCCAAACAACTTCAAATTCACTTCACACTCCATCATACTGTTTGTGTTAATTTGGCCCCTCAGAATTAACGCTGGGTTAGAAGTGATGCTCATCCCCCTGTAAAGTGTGAGCGTGAAACCTAGGAGATGGAGCTTAGCTCAGGGTTAAATGCAGTATGAAAAACCCTTGGGTTGAAAATATGGTCTAGATTGGCAACTCGCTAGATATGAGACTCTGGTTGGGGAGTTTAGTTTGTGGTATAAGTGTGCTGCTTTTACTTTTTTTATTTTGGTACATTTTGTTGTGTCAAACTCCTCACACCACACAACACCCATAAGCACATATTACTGATAAGCAAAAGAGAAGGAACAGTGATTAGAGTTTCACATTCTGGGTACATGAGAGCTGTCAGAGTAACTGATATGGTTGTGCATTTCAGGCTTCAGTGTCACTCATGGATGTCATCTCAGAATTCCAACAAATTCATAAATATTCAAGCTTTAGATAAAAATATAGGCTTATTGGTGTTAGACACGTTATTTCACGCTGGTTTCGCACTGCACGCGCCAGCAGGGCGTAAGCGGTGCGTATGCCGAGTAAGGGCATCACGCGCCGATTGCGCTTTCACAGTGGCAACGTTTGTCACCCGCAGCTTGTACTGCAGTAAGCTATAGACAGGCATCTTATTTCTGTTGTATTTTCCAGCATTCTTCTCTGTACACTGTGTGCCATGTGTGAAACCGGCGTCACACTGCATGCGTCAGCAGGGTGTATTTTTTCTGGCGCCCACGTGTCAAATAACGGTTCCTGTAGTTCTTCATCAGGTTTGCACACACTGCAGGAGGGATTTTGGCCTACTCCTTCATACAGATCTTCTCTAGATCTGTCAGGTTTCTGTTGGGAGACCCAGCCACGACCCATCTTTAATGCTCTGACTGAGGGAAGGAGGTTTTTGCCCAATATGTCACAACACATGACCCAGTCGTCCTGTCCCCTGTGGAAAAAAAACACCCCCAGAGCATGATGCTTCCAGCCCCATGCTTCACTGTAGGTATGGTATTATTGGGATGATACTCATC
>JAUMHQ010000058.1:13102025-13116918 GCA_032361165.1 Enteromius paludinosus
CCATTTTCGGTTGTCGATAACGAGGGGTTCAAGTATTTACTCCGTGTGCTCGAGCCCCGTTATCTATTACCAAGCCGAGTGCAAATTGTTTTAAAAATCGTTTTGTTCTCCCACCCCCCACAAAAAAAATTGTGATACCAACCGAATCGTGGGTGTGGTGTATCGTTCAGCCCTAATCTAAATTGTATTTAGTATGTTTTATATATGCTTGTACATTTTCTCATATTTTAATATTTTGAAATTCACATTTTTTGTATGTTTAATTGTAACCAATAATTACAAAAACGTTTACGAATGGAATTTAAAAGGAAGACAAACAAAATGAACAATATCAAGTTTTGTGATTTTCCATGTTTAAATGCAAATTGTTTTATGACTGGTTTTCACTGAAAGTGAGTGTTTTGCCTTGTGTTAAATCTTAGGTCATGAAACAAAAGCAATGCTGAACAACAATGGCCCCCGTTATAAACGCAGCAAACTGGAGCGGCAGATGAACGTAGATGTGTTCTGGTGTGTCATCATCCTTCTGGTCATGTGCCTCTTTTCTGCCATTGGTACGTAAAACCTGGCAAATGTCTGTGAGGTGTGCGTATTATGGTTATTTTAAAATGGCGTATGTGGCTCATCTAAGTTGTGTTAGTTACTGTTAGTGTTAGTTTAATTTTTCTCCATTGTTGTTTTTTTTTAAACTAAAGAGTTACATAATGTGAACCTCTTATGCAGATTCATCTATTATAAATAATCTTATCTTTTGCATCCCAAATAAAAAAATGTTTATTTTAATACATAAACAATTTTTATTCCCTTTTCAGGAAAGAGAATTATATTTTTATGCTTTTTACCATGATAAAAATATTACTTCAGTGATAGATGAACGTGTCTGATTTGAGGAAGCTTTTTAGAGGAAGCAGTGATTTATTTGTTTTGGTATCATTCAACATTTTTAGATTCCTTAAACGTCTACAGTCAAAGGGATTCCGTTTTACCATGCCTTATACAGTCAAGTGTTTGTCTCTGAAACCTCCTCTAGGACATGGCCTGTGGATGTTCCAGTATGGAGATAAGAGGCCTGTCTTTGACGTCCTAAGCCCAGAAGGAACAGACTTATCTCCAGTGGTCTCAGCCATTTATCTCTTCCTGACCATGATTATAGTATTGCAGGTGAATAGCAAGTGGTGTAAGGGGAATGTTATCATGTGGTTCAGATTAACATTGATGCTCCGTATGTAGAAGAAATCTAATTCTTTTAGATTTAAAGTAACCATTCAACTAAATAATGACTCGCTTTTCGTTTTGGAGGAACATTTCCTTTAACTGCCATCTGGTTTTAGGCTCAGCGGTAGTTGAAATGATGACCCTGCATGAACCTACAACAAACCTCTCTACTTCTCTTTTTCTCTGGTGCAGGTGCTGATTCCAATCTCGCTCTTTGTTTCCATTGAAATAGTGAAAATATGCCAGGTGTACTTTATCCATCAGGACATGGAGCTGTACGATGAGGAAACAGACTCTCACCTCCAATGCAGGGCTCTGAACATCACAGAAGACCTGGGCCAGATGCAGTACATTTTCTCTGATAAGACCGGCACACTCACCGAAAACAAGATGGTGTTTCGCCGTTGTACTGTGGCAGGAGTCGAGTACTCGCATGACGCCAATGGTTAGGATTCTTAGCCTCTGCAGTGCCAAAACAAGAGCCAGTGTAGTTCTTTGCACACCATTAATTATCTGTAAATGAACAATATGTTATACAAGTAATAGGGCTGTCAATCATGTAAAATATTAATAAACTTAATTACATGATATACCAATTAATGTAATTAATCATTATGAGTACAATTAATGGCATATATCAAAAGCCCCCAATTAATGTTCATTCAAAAACATGTAGCAGAATTAGGTCACACCTTAGTTTAGGGACCAATTCCCACTATTAACCTAATTTAACTATTAGCTATGCTTTTTGTCTCAATAAATTCTCATTTATAGGTAGTAAGGTTAGTAAGGTAGTCGTTAAGTTTAGATATGGGGTTTAATTATGGTCTTGAAGAATAATGCATTAATATGCATTTTATACGTACTTATAAACAGCAAATACACTAGTAACCAGCATGCTAATAAGCAACCGTTTAATTGTAGGAATTGGTATTGCATTTTAAATTTATCATAATGAACAGTGACATTTATAATTTTACAAATGGCCATTCCAATAAATGTAATGTACTTATAAACTCTGCAATTGAATATGAATATGAAGTTTACTTAGTCTATAGCTCTATGTCCCAGTAGGGCAGCTCTGCTCACACTAGCATGAGGAAAAAATGCCAGAAGCCTTATGTCTTCAATGCTCAGCCCAAATGTTTAAAAGAGTGTCTTTCCCACAGCGAGGAGGCTTGCTATGTACCAGGAAATGGATTCAGAGGAGGAGGACTGTACATCTCATGGTGGAACTCTCCCACGGCGGGACAGCGTCACCAGCCACCAGAGTGGAAAAGTGGTGTTGCGATCACAGAGCACCAAATCTCACCGTCGCACCGGGAGCAGAGCCGAAGCCAAACGGGCCAGCATTCTGTCCAAACACACTGCCTTCAGCAGTCCCATGGTTAGCAAACATATCTCTCTGCCTTAAGCTGTATGTGTATCGCTCAGTAACCCAGTGCTTAATGATATTTGATCTTTTATTTTATTGGATTGATAGGAAAAGAACATTACTCCAGATCCCCAGCTCATGGATAAAGTCAATGAGTGTAGCAGTCAGATGGAGTTCATGCGTTTTCACAGTCAGCCCCTGAACCAGATCCCCCCTGACCTGTGTGACATCTTTGACTTTTTTATTGCTCTCACTATCTGCAACACTGTGGTTGTGTCTTCACCCAATCAACCCCGGCAGAAGGTAAGCAAGCCAACCACAAGGAATTAACTGAAAATGACGTTCGCAACCTATTTTAGGTCAGTAATGTGACGCAATTCAGGAAATTCCATCGAGAAGAAGTCAGTGCAGAAAGTAAATAGTCAATTTTATAGTTATTTAAATCCTGGTGGCTTTTTTTTCAGGTATCATACTTTACTAACAGCTGTTGAGGCCATGTTGTTTCAATATCGGTTTAAGGTTTAGATTTGTTTTAATTTTAGAACAACTGAAGTGTCTCATGTCAGATTTTGATCACACACACCTTAATGCCTTGTGTGTGTGTGGGATGTGGTCTTTTTTTTTTTTTTTTTTTTTTGCTGTGTAGAGTGGAGCAACTTCCTGTTTCTGGGTTAAACGTGTAGTTTTGCCCTCTAATAATTTATTTCATGAGATGCCCTCAAAATCCACCTTGTCTGGCGCTATTTCAGCGTCAACATATGGCCTGCATACTTCTGCAAGTGTATGTAAGATCAGGCAGATACTGCAGTCAAAGTCTTGTCACCCCTTCATTATATTTGAAGTCTGATCTTGAGCTGAGTGATTTGTGTTTGGTGTTTGATTAAAGTGGCGGAGGCTTAAAGTTCTGCTGTAATTAATTTACATTAACCTGTAGTATCACAATTTCTTTTAATTAATCCGCTCTTCTGAGGGAGAGTATTTGTGCATAAATTTTGTAAATTCATTAAAACACGGTCTTAATTAAATCTTTAATAATTAAATAAGCTTGAACTAAAATGTAAATTATCAAACCAAGTAGCATCTACAAACAAATTAATAAACTTCTCTAGCACTAATTAAAAAATTTTCCTTAACCATTTGTGATTATTTATAAACAATAGAAATGGATTCTATTCATTCAAGTTTTATTGTAGTGTCTAGTTGATATACTATTAATTTTATTTTTTTATAAAAAAAAGAAATATTTATTTTTTCTCATTTATTGTTAATTTTATTTAATAGTTTTATGTTTGTTCTAATTTTATTTTTTTGTTGTTGTTTTTTTTTTTTTGCTTCTGTATAGTTTTTATTAATTTTTACTTCAGTTTTAGTTATTTTAAAATATCAAATTAAACTGAATAAAAATGTCAAGCACAGAAAAAAATCTGTATTCCATTTCGGTTACCATTTTATTTTATTTCTAGTGTTTTCTTTTGGTTTCAGTTTTAGTTTGACTTAACTTTAATAATCCTGGTTCACACAGGTGCCCTCATATATTCTTGTAGTTAAAAAAATAACAATTCATTAACTAATAATTGAAAAAGAATCTTTTAGTCATCTTGTGAATATCTTTTTTTTTTAAATAAACAGCTCTTGTTTTGATATTTTATTTGAAGCAGTTGGGTTCATACTTTAGTATGCTTAAGAATTTAAAAACGTCTGGAGATCACTGCCTGTGCAGTTAAAAAAAAATTGGCCTTGCCATCTATTATGAAATGATTTACAAATCATCCTCCCAGTTGGCTGCTATATTGAATGCACACAAATATTTAAGGCGTTTTATTTATGGTTTTTTGGTTCTTATCAAGGTGCGTCGCTATGAGTTGAAGTCTCCAGTGAAGACCATCGAGGATTTCATCAAGCGTTTCACTCCGAGCCGCCTGACCTCTGGCTCCAACAGCAGCAGCTCCTCCAGTCTGGCCACCAACCGCTCGTCCTCCCATAAAGTGGGCTGCAGCATGCTGTCCTCCCCCTCGGCCGAGAGCACGCTCACAAAGCTGAACGAGGAGAAGCGTCCGGAGCATGACCTTCAGCATGCCTTCAGCCCCGTCCCACCCAACTTTGATAAAACAAAAGCTTTGGCTCAAGATGAATGCGAGCTCAGATATGAGGCGGAGTCACCGGATGAGGCAGCGCTGGTTTATGCAGCCCGGGCCTATAAGTGTGCTCTTGTCGGTCGTTTACCAGATCAGGTGACCGTGGAGCTTCCACACTTGGGCAAACTGAGCTTTGAGCTTCTGCACACACTGGGCTTTGACTCCACAAGAAAGAGGATGTCAGTGGTGGTGAAACACCCTCTGACTGAGCAAATCACGGTCTACACCAAGGGTGCAGATTCAGTCATCATGGATTTGATCAGACCTGCCACAGGTATGCTAACATTGAGCACATTGTTCCCACACTTTATTTCTAGGGTTCAACACTTTGGCTGCTCTGATCCATGATACGGATGCATTGCAGTGTATATTTAAAATATGAAGTTTATAAGATTACAGTGACACAGGTTTGGAACTTGTCCCAGTCCATAAACCCCTTTCCATCACTCCATTTCATATACGTTTGTGTTTATGAATATGGGTCAAAGACGTCAAGATGTCTGCATCACAAGAAATATAAAAAAATGGATTTTATGTCCAAAGAAAGCACATTAAATGTAAGTAAAGGGTCTACATGTAAGGCTTCAGATACGTTTTTGCAGCATAAAATGTAAAAACTTTGTTGTAATAATGTTACATTGTCATTCAGTGTAACGCAGTATTTACGTAAAAATCCAAACAACTGGCTTATTCTCACTTGTACCTATTAAAATATTTAAAAGAATAAGGAAGCATATTAAATTTTATTTTATTTTAAATGAGAAAAATCTTACTGACAGATAGGCAAAACCTAGTATAGTGGCAAAAAAAGTACATTTACAACTAAATGGTGTTTTGGGTTAAAAAAAAAAATCATCTTAATAATTTTTTTTGTAAATATGCCTGACAAGATTGTAACACGTGGTCTTCAAGGTAACCTAACCCTTCAGAAATCATTTTCATATGCTGATTTACTGAGCAAGAAACTATTTTTATGAATATCAGTCTTCAAAATGGTTGTGCTGCTTAATATTTTTGTGAAAAATAAACATATTTTTATTTTAGCATTATAAGGATATCTTTTTTTATCTTAATAACAAGATAAAAAAAACTTTTATAAATGCTTTTATTGCCAATAGTTGCAAAGAAAAGTAGTTTATAACTGCCTTGTTGCTCTTTTTATTTTTGTCATTAATTTAGCCAGTTGTCAATTATTTCTTTATTATTTTTACAGCCCGGTCATAACAGAAAACGTTACTCATAACTTGGAATTTTGAAGCTGCTTTTCTGACAGTTTTGCTCCCATCCATCTTGTAGTTTCTAAAAGGCACTTACTTTCTATGAGTTTCACTATCTATGATTTCAACTGTCTGAACCTTTTTGAATTATTCTTTTTATTTTTTTTAATGGCTCTCCTCTTTTATGTTTGGAATTCAGATTAACAAACGCCTGGCATGCTGTCAAACCTTCCCCCTCATGAAATGAATAAAATATTCTGGGTTAGTTTATTTTGAAGTTCAGTGTTGATTATGCTTTAGAATGCTTGTTGATCATACTAAAGTTTTAATGAAGTCTGGGTTTTTTTTCCCCATGCCCTAGTTAGACGGCATATGAGGCCTATTCCAGCAGAATTAATGAATAACGGCTCAGCCAAATGGCCAAAAGTCATCTGATTTCTTCAGAATATTGGAATGGATAGATTTTTTTTTTTTAAATATCTCCAAGAAATTGAAAGAGAGAGGGCCACCGTCTACTAAGAGCAAGCCATGAAACGGGTAGATTTTTTTCAAGAAAATGGTTTGAATTTTTCATATCTTTGTAGTGCTTAAAGTGGCCTCTGGATTTTGACGTACACTGTTGATCTATGCTGATAGACATTTGATTCCCACATACTCAGCATGGTAAGGGCAATATGTCCCCTTCACCCAAACATCTTTTGGATGGCTTCCAGATTGTTCTTGGCTCTTGATGTAGCCAAGGGTTTTAGCGGTAATAAACTATCCTAATGGCATAGGTAGACTGGCTTGTTAGTATTCCAGGCACGAGAACAGCTCCAGTGGCAGTTTTCTTTAATGCTGTGTACATAAATGACTGAACAGAAGTACTACATGCACAGCACAGCCCTGTGCTTTATATCTAAATGTCAAGATAACAGCCAAAAAAGGAGAGATAAAACTATGGCGTAGAATAGTTCACAAGCGTTATGCTCATCTTTTTGGAGGAAAAAGCAGAATAAATCCATTCTCTTTCTTTTAGCATTTTCTTTCCCAATATGTTACAGATTAGAAAAGAGAATAATTTATCACTTGTTTCATTAAAAATGTTGTAATGTATCTATATGACCTTTAATATAGCAATTGGAAAAGGTTTAAAAGCTGTAATTTAAAGTTGGTATTTTTGTTAAATTCTATATAATTCATTCAAAAGTGTGTGTATTTCAACTGTAATATTCATTAGATTGACTGACTAGTATTTAAAAAAAAAATAATAATAATAAATTAAATCATAAGAATAAAAGTAATAATTTATTTAAAGCAGCATTGCATAGGATAGTAAGTATATTTCATCTTCATTCTTAATATTTATTCTTTGTTTTATGTTTTTTTTTTTTTACCTTAATGTAATAACTTAATGTTAATTTCAGCATTTAAAACCCTGCCTTACCACAATCATCAGAGAGCTTGCAACATTTTTGGGTGCAATGCTCACATCTCAAAATCCAATCAACAGCCAATGAAGGGAGAAAAAAAAAAGTTACAATACAGAAAAAAATAAGAAAGAAAAAGTGCCATTGCAAGTAGTTATGTCATTTCATCTTTCTGCCGTGTGTAGTGGCAGTCTTTGTTAGTGTCCAGCCTATGTTGGGGTTAGTTAGCATGAAACTGCACACACACACACACACCTAGACGGTGCCTCACTACAGACTATGACCGGTTTTATTCACAGACACACACGCTCAGTGTATATTCCTGTACTTTTGGAGCTAGAGCCCGGGTTCACCTTTGGGTGTGGGCTTCCAATTAACACAGCAGACAGTACAGTTGCTCCATTCAGAGGCAGTGGGAAGTTTGCCATGCTTTTCTAATGACACAATGCACAAAAACAGACTACAGGTACCAGCCTGAGCCGCACAGCTTTCAAGTCTTTGACAAGAAAATTGTTACAACTTCATTGACATAAAGCTGTCTTGACCAGGCAACCATAAAGATTTGGGGAAAAAACACAGTACCGATCTGTTTCCAGTCATTATGTAACGTGTTAGAATGAAGGACATAGACAAAAATGTTCCAAAGTGTGCTCCATTACCAATATTGGAAAGGCCTATCATTTCCGTCTCTCAGTAATAAGAAACTGGTGTGTAAAATTAAATTCCAAGACTGATGTTTCTAGCTATTATATAATCATAACTGTCATGTCTAGCCCTTTTTGTTTTGTATGGGTTTGGGTTTTTTTTGGTTGGTTGTTTTGTTTGTATTGATTTCTGTTTTGAGGGTGTTTTGTTTTTTGTTTGTTAGGTTTCTGTTTTGTGTTGAGGCTGTTTTAATTTAATTGGTGAAGTAGTAGTTTGTTCATAGGTCGGTGTTAGATGTTCGTTTTCAGTTTTTTCTTTGCTTTGCATGGAGTGACACGAAAGATACTGCTCCAATTGTGTTGCTAGCGGTTTAAAAATTCCCCACTTAACCTTTTGTGTACTGTTGCATAACTTATGTTTGAAGGGTCATGTTGGGGCGTGATATGGGGATTTACTTTATCTATAGGTTTATTAAGAACATTTAATACCGCCGTCAATGCATCAGTCTCTGGAAAAACACGTCCAGTCGTCCCACAGTTGCAGGGGTGGTGATGAATCATTCGGTGAAAATGTGAGGTTTGGCACTCTCGCCCCCTCGTCTTGGCTGATGGTCCTCCATGTTGGGAAGTGATCATCCCAAACAGTTTGTTCTGCTCTTCCTGCCAGGAAGCAATGCACTGAGCAATAACACAGGAGCGATAAACCTCAAAATGCTCCGTAGCCAGCTTATCCAGTCAACCTGTCAAAACACACTGCCATCTTGATTAAATCTAATGGCCTTGTTGAGAAAGCGGCTGAAGTGATTTGTTTAGCTGTTTACTTACAATATGTGTTTTTCACACTGTGTGTTAAATCCTTCTTTAAATGTTAGAATATTTTGATGAATTTTGGTTTTATTTGTTTTTGTATTGTAGATGATTGCAAAGGAAAGCGACAAAGGAAAATCTTGTATAAAACTCAAAACTACTTAAATCTTTATGCTGCAGACGGTCTCAGAACACTCTGTATCGCCAAAAAGGTAACACAGACTCCCATAACAATTCCTTCTTTTGTGTTTTTTTTTTTTTTTTTATATATAATATTGATATAAATTTTATTTAATCTTTAATATGAATCTTTAATAAATCGATAGCCCTCATTTCTGCTGTCATGGACCGAATCTTCACCTCAGAATCTTAACCAACAAAATGTTACTTTCTCCTTTTTCCACACTAAAGCCCAGCTGTGATCTAACACTTGCTATATAATTATAATAAAAAGTATGATTTCTGTATTTTCTTCTTTTTTTTGGCATGCTTCATTATCACTGTTGCTAATAGTCACCTTAACAGAAGGGGAAGCCTTGAACAGCTTGCATACAATTATTTTTCACACAGCTAAGTGTGAATTCATAAATAAATAGAGCTGCTTAAAGTTTAACAAGCCTCTTATTGTGTTAGTTTTATTTTCTCCACCTGTTTGTTTTTTAAGCCAGCAACCAGAATACCTTATTTTGTTCTTTTTTTTTTTTTTTTTTTCCTTTGAAGCTAGAAAAAGTTTTTGAAAGCATGTGACAATCAGCACTTTTTTCACAACACAATAATGCTGATGTTTCACCTCTATCAGTGATCTGATTGTATTTGTTTGGTCCAGGTTCTTAGTAAGGAGGAGTATGCCAGTTGGCTACAGCACCACCTGGAAGCCGAGACAGCCATACAGAGGAGAGAGGAGCTGCTTTTTGATTCTGCATTACGACTAGAGACCAACCTCCAACTTCTGGGTAAAATAGATCCTAAAGCACTCTTAATCCAACAAAGGACTAGTTTACACCTGGTGTTAAAGCCATGGTCACCCAAGAATAAAAATTGTCATCATTTACTCACCCTCATGTCATTCCAAACCTGTATGAGTTTCTTCTGCTGAACACAGAATGTAGTTAACCAAACCGTTACTAGCCCCATTGACTTACATAGTATTTTTTTCATGGAAGTCAATGAGGACCAGCAACTGTTTGGTTACCAGCAAACATCTTTTCGTTTTTCTTTTCAAAAAGGAGCAACAGGTATCGAGGACAGACTTCAGGATGGGGTTCCCGAGACCATCGCCTCTCTGAGGAAAGCGGGCCTTCAGATCTGGGTGCTGACGGGAGATAAACAAGAGACGGCCATCAACATTGCCTATGCCTGCAAACTGCTGGACCCAGAGGAGGAGATAATCACTCTTAATGCTGACTCACAGGTATACCCAGCATGCACTGCTGCAGTCTCTCCTCATGGGCTCTTCTCTTTCTCCTCACTTCCTTCTCCCTCTGAATGCTGATTCGTTGATTTAAGGTTCGGGCTACATTTAATGACTGTATTAATAAACAATTACTTTAGCAGCTAATCATTTAGTCAGAATCCTTTCCTCCAAACAATATGAAATCGAAGGGCACAAATAATCACTAAACTGAATTTTAAAACCAATTTGTTTTAATTTGAAATGTCTGAAGGAATTGATTTACTTGAAGTGTCTCAGAATCCTTAAAACTATGGGGAACTGTGTGCTTTATTAAAAAAGTAACTGTTACTCTCAGGCTGCCCACTCCAGCTGACAATTTTAATATCAGTTCTCACAAGGGATTGAAAGCCATTTATAATTATATTATATCTTTGGAGTAGATTCTGTTTGATATTGTATTTAATTATTTATTCTCTGATTTGACTATTATTCTTGTTTTGCTTTTTGCAACCAGGGATGACAGAAATGTGTGAAGGTATTGCCCATAACTTGTAGGCCTAATTGTTCCAGTTGAAAACACAAACTCTAGTTCCATTTCTCCCACTATTTTCTTGTTTTCCCCTCACCCAACAACCATATGAGTGTTTTTTTTTCACTATGGGCACTTTAATCTCCTGATTACTTAAGTTATATTTTAATAATATTATATAAAATAAACATAACTAATCCTAACACTTTTTTTCTCTTGGGAATGCTTCTTTATTCTTTTGTTATTTGTTTGTCAAAATGTCATCTTTAGTCAGTTTAATTATCAGCAACTGCTGTTGGAGAACAAAAGCAGCAGACACACAATAAATAATGTATTCATTTTCAAGTTTTAATTAAGTCAATATTAATATAAATAGGTATTAATTCAACTGTAGCATATTACTTGAACCCGCTACGCTAAGCTGCCCACAAAGCTGTCAGCGCTGACATGTTATCTTCAAAGTACAGTTAGTCGTGACCATTTTTATATTTAGGGGATGCTGCAGTGTTTTTTTTTAAAACCACCAAATTATCAGGCCACCACAAATGGAAAATAACATTTCAATCTAAAAGACCAAAAGTGTCTATACTTGAAAAAACACCCATATATCAAACTATTTGCATATTCCCCTGCATGTCCACTGTTAGACTGTAGGCGTTTCCCTCACAGAGCAGCTAGGCTGGCTTGAATGAGCTCTCATGATGTTTCATGATTTTGTCTCCTTGGAGAACACGTGAAGCATCCACATGAGTTTTGTTTTGAAAACGCACACAGGCAAAGAGCTGTCATTCTGGAATGTCTTAATCACCGACTTGCTGTTTTAGTCAGAACTTTTTCTTTGCTTAAAGGGATAGTTCACCCAAAAATAAAAATATACTCTCAACATACTCTCGCCTTCACGGCATTGCAAAGCTATATGATTTGCTGTCTTCTGTGAAACAATTAAGATATTTCAAAGAATGTTGGGAACCATGCTGTATGGATTACTATTGAACAAAAAAAAGAGGACATTTTAAGAATATCAGTCTCTGTTTTCTTAGTCATAGAGGTTTGTAATCACATGAGGGTGACTAAAGAATGACAGCATTTTCATTTTTGGGTGTAGTATCCTATTAAAAAAGGTGATTTGGTACAGTAAAATTGTTATATAACTAAACACCATATTTGTGATCTTTTTTTTTTTTTTTTTTTTTTTTTTTCCTTTCCGAGCAGTCTTTTTTTCTTTTTTTTTTGTAACTTCCCTCTTTGCCAGATGTTGCCTAACTCACACGATCTTCAAGATCTTTTAATGACCTTCCTGATTTTTGTGTTTGAATGTGAACTCTTTCTAGGAGGCGTGTGCTGTATTGCTCGAGAACAGTCTGCACTACATTCAGGCCAAGTTCCTTTGCAACCCTCAACCAGATCATCAAGCAGCTAGAGACTATGCTGGCATCCACTTCTCTTCTCCGGTGTGTTCCCCGGCCTCCTCTGGCCACTCCAGCCCCTTCCTGGTGCACCGGCTAGGGCTGGTGATCGATGGTCGAACCTTGGCCTACGCACTGGACAAGAGTTTGGAGGACAAGTTCCTGGCCGTGGCTCGAAGTTGCAGGTCTGTCCTATGCTGTCGCTCGACGCCTCTGCAGAAGAGCATGGTGGTCAAATTAGTGCGTAACAAGCTCAAGGTCATGACGCTGGCAATAGGTAAGTGCTGGATTTGTTTGTTTGTTTGTTTGTTTTTCTATGTAGTGTTTGTTGCAAATGCTTAATCTCAAGTGAGTTTTTAACAGTTTTTGATTTTAGCTGAATTTGTTTTAGGGCTGGGCGATACATATCGTACGATATATTATGCGCATCTTGTCAATAAAGCCGGTTCTTTGATTAGCGTTAAATCTCCGTCACCTGTGTTCAAAAGGAACGCCAGTTTATAAAGAAAGCCGTAGATCACTGAGAAGTTGCGCGTTGAGTTCGCGGGTGATTCAATGGCGTAGCTTCTCAATGATCTCAATGATCGTACGATATATATCGCCCAGCCCTAATTTTTTTCATAAATATTTTTTTAAAGCCAGGTCTGCATGTGATGAGCCCCTAGTGGCCATAATCATCACACTGGAGCTGAGAGGATAAACACACAGTACTATTGGTAGTGATTGTGTTTAAAGGAGTAGCGCAGCCAGAATTGAAGATGGCATCATTTGCTCACTCTCGCATTGTTCCAAGATCTTTACATGCCCATTTCCAGGCAATTACATAAACAGACGGAAGCCCTGAAAGCACACCAATAAGCACAATTAAAATAGTCTATGTGAGGGAAAAATGGTCAATCCAACAAAGTCTGTCTTTGTAATTGAAAGATTTGATCAGTTTTGGACATTCAGATATTGACGTTAAAGACACATGACTAGGCAAATATTTTATTCAGAAAGTCCTTTCATACATGTTTTTAAAAAGGATTTATGAGGAAAACCAATATAAATAAAATAGGTTTTCTCTTAAAATATTGAAATATGCCCGAGTTGTCCTTGAAATCTTCAGTCTCCATTTATTGTAATTGCACGGAAAATTGCAACCAGTACAAAATATGTGCTCAGATGGTTTTGAGAAGACATGATGGTGAGCAAATAATTGCTTGAACTGTCCCTTTAAGCAGTAACTGGTTCTTTCTTTTTAAGAAGCAAAAAACGAGTAGTGTAGATGTTCTTTTTTTGGTTGTTTCACGTACTTTTTGCTTGGCAAGTTGAATTTGGAGATTAATGGTCCCCGGTGTTGCCAAGTAAACATTTCGGTGGTGACTGGACAGCACGTGTCTGTCCTTTCCCCAGCGCAGAATGCCACATTTACAAGCCTACGCAGCACTCTGGCTAATTATCCAGATGGCTTTAGGGAGAGAGAGATGCAAGGTGCATCAAGACTGAGCCACCTGCCTGCAAAAAGAGCAGGTTACCTCAGGTCATTCCTCTCCGCCTCAATACAGATTTTGTAATTCATTTATGTCTCACGGAAAGACAGGAGCAGGGTTTTTTTTTTAAACATTAACAATGTCATTTCGGATGGGAATGAGAGAGGGAGTGCTCAAACGAGCCTCAGCGGTGCTGTAAATAAATTCCTTTGCCTCGAAATTGACAGACTTCATTACTGAATGAATCAGAGCCTTGCTGTCTTCACCGCGTGACTGTAATGAACGGACATTTATGGTGTACAGACACGTTCGCAGCAGATGTTACCGGTTCTCATGCTAAGCATGTTTGCTTTGTTGGTGTACTTCAAATAAAGGTGGTCTTGTTGAATTTGGCTGCCTTGTTTGTTTGTTTCAGTTTAGACAAAGGCGACTGACGGTCTCAGCGGGGTATTACTTTTCTGTATACTTCAAAGGCTACTAGCTTTTTAGCTTGAAAGTCAGCTTTTGATGCGAGCTTGGGGTCAAGTCAGCACTGCGCCTTATGCCTCAGGCAACAGAGGATGATTTTAAAAACCACCCCAAGGCAAATTCAAAGGTCCAAGATAAACATCTTTGAACACACATTATGTGTTATCTGAAGTACACTCAGCCTCTCACTATACAGATGTTTCAGACAAGATGTTGTCCATTTACAGTTAATCATGTAATTGTGTTATAAAAATATTTATTCTCCTAATATTTTGACTTAATGCTCAAAATATTTGGACTTCATTCTCGTAGTATTATGATTTTATTCTCCAAATTGTATGACTTTAATCTCATGATCTTTTTTTTTTTAATGAGGCACTAAAAAGCAGTCGCATTCAGGAGCTCTTCTTTAGTAAAAGCACATTTCCTGTAGTTCTTTAGCCTGTTTTAGCTTTGGGTGTTCTTTATTTTATAAAACTAGACTCATTTTCCTGTGATCAAATATTCTTAAGGATTAGGTCTCTTTTCTGACTTGATGGGCTTATTTCTTCGAACTGTTTGGACTGAGGTTTTTTTAAATGTGGCAGACAATCAGAAATATTGAGAATTATGAATGTTTTGTTTGTTTTATAATCGTCTTGATTTCACACTGCTACAATCAAACACAAGCAGGCTTTTATTCTGCTCTAACTATTAGTCTGCTTACTGCTATATCACCATTAAAAGGGAAGGCTTTTTGAAGCTTTAACTTTTTTTTACCTTAAGATGGTGCAAGCATTTTTTTCACTGTATTCTTTTCTGGTTGAGGTTTTATTTAAATAGT
>JAUMHQ010000058.1:13136374-13147162 GCA_032361165.1 Enteromius paludinosus
AATTCAGAGCCTCAGCCGCTGCCCAAGATGGCCACCAACCCAAAGCCACTGCACAAGATGGCCGCCAATTCAGAGCCTCAGCCGCTGCCCAAGATGGCCACCAACCCAAAGCCACTGCACAAGATGGCCGCCAATTCAGAGCCCCAGCCGCTGCCCAAAATGGCCGCCAACCCAGAGCCACTGCACAAGATGGCCGCCAATTCAGAGCCCCAGCCTCTGCCCAAGATGGCCGCCAACCCAGAGCCACTGCACAAGATGGCTGCCACACCAGAGCCTTCAGCCACCATGGAAATAAAGCCACAGTCTTCAGCCGCCACAGTTTCCACTTGTTCCCAAGCATCGTGTATGTTGCACTTCAAGACACCAGGGTGTTCCAAGGGCATTTGAGGCTACGGCTGGGTATCAAGGTTGATACTTTTTAGGTACTGACCGAATTGCCTCAATACAACTGAGATTTTTGCTCAGATCGCATCTGATCCGTGAGGGTCCCTGATCCTCGCTTGCGGATTTCTTAGACTTGCTCTATAGTGTGTGGGCTCTCAATTTACTGTGGGTTTTGCGGAAGAGGAACAGGATTCTGGCATCCAAAATGGCGTACGCGCAGTCAAAAAACTGCGCTCCATCACATCACAGAAGCCTTTGAGGAGCCAAGTCAAGCTGCAGCTGATCTTTTCAAGCCAAGTCAAGTCACCGCTGAGGTTCAGGTTCCCAGAGCCACTGCTCAAGATGGCTGCCACTCCAGAGCAACAGCCCAAGATGGCCGCCAACCCAGAGCCACTGCACAAGATGGCTGCCACACCAGAGCCTTCAGCCACCATGGAAATAAAGCCACAGTCTTCAGCCGTCACAGTTGCAAATTGTTCCCATGCACTTGAAGACACCAGTGTGTTCCAAGGGCATTTGAGGCTAGACCTATTTGAGGTCGATACTTTTTAGGTACTGACCGAATTGCCTCAATACAACTGAGTATCGAAAAACGTCTCATCGTTCAGTACCCAATTCCGATACCTAAAGGGGTTAATCTCATGAACATCAGTGAGCCGATAGGACTACAGCACTAACCAGTGTGCTTGACCAGAAGTGTGTAAAATAGCCATATGTTATTTATATCATTATATCATATATCAAGTTGCGCTTTCTGTATCTCGCATGGTGTAGTTCCGCCACACACACATAAACGTGCGAGCGCCACACAGTCCCGCTTTCAATAATATTTGTCAATATTTAGCTGCAAAAATAAGATTAATTCTGCGTGTCTCTGTGTTAATGTATGTTGCAGACGGTTTTGTTTACTAGCACACTGACCTGCGCGTGACGCTTGCGGTGATATTAACGTCTCGCGTCTCACTAAATAAGGACAGATATACAGTAGGCTACATGAATAACATCTCCAGAACTGCTCCGAGGGTTACTTCAAGAGTAAATCTATAGTCATATCATTTACACACAGAACTGTAAAGGTATTCATGGCAAGCTGTCAAAATAAAAGTTCGGTTTGGACATGGCAACAGAAATATATTACCATTGTTCAGTAGAATGTATATAACAGGCTATTCCATAGGAGCATTGCCTCCATCCTCAAAGACCCCACACACCCCCAACGCGGACTTTTCACACTCCTGCCCTCGGGACGTAGGTTCAGTAGAGTGAGATCTAGAACCTCCCGACTCAAAAACTCCTTTTTCCCCACTGCCATCAGACTCCTGAACAGCTGATCTACCTCTTATTGTCATTCTGTACATTAAGTCACCTTTTGTATATTAAGCTCTTTTGCACATCAATCTACCTCATAACTTCTGCTCCTTTGCACACTTCTCACTGTAACCACACAATTAATATATGTTTCACATCTGCACACACTTAGTCTTTATTTATCCTTATTTTATTTATTATTTAATTATATTATTATTTATTTTAACTCAGCATTTGTCTGTGGACAGCAAAAAAAGAATTTCATTGCACAGAGAAATTTTATTTCTTTTGTGCACATGACAATAGACGATTCATTGGAGGTTCTACTGGTGGCTGCACAATCCCCAGAGGTGTCGGCTGACACCCTAGTTCCTCTGGAGGTTCCACCAATGGCTGGACATCCCCCAGGGCTGACGGTTTGCACCACAGAGCCCTTCCCTCATCCCGCTACTCTCAGGAAGCTACCTCTCAGGAAGCTGCCCCAGAATCCTCGTCTTGCCCTGCTACGACTATGGAAGCCGCCCATGAACTCTCATCATGCCTAGTGCCGGCCATAGAGGCCATTGAACTCTTGTCTGGCCCTGCCATGGCTTATGGCCATATGGCGACCATAGAACCCTCGCCTTGCCCTGTCACAGCAATGGAAGCAATTTCTGAGTCCTCGTCCTGCCCTGCCTCGGCTATGGAAGCCATCCCTGAGCCCTTGTCAGGCCTAGTCAAGGCCACGGAGGCCATTGAACTCCCGTCCTGCTCTGTTTTGGCTAAGGAGACCGTATCAAAGTCCTCAACATGCCTAGTCACAACCAGGGAGGCTGATAGCGCCTCGCCCTGCCCTGCCCTGTTCCGGTGACGGAGGCCGTCCTCAAACTCTCGTCCTGCCTTGTCCCAACCACGGAGGCCACCTGCAACCTTGCAGTCTTTCCCCTGTTCAGTCTCTGCCCCCTTGTTTGTTCCCATAGCAATTAATCAGCTTCGCCCCCTTGTTAACCCTTTAAAAGTTGTTTGTGTTCAAAACTGCAGATTAAGCGTTTCCCCTGTGTTCTTTCTAGTTGTGTTTTTCCGTGTACCGACATTGTCTTGCCATTTGGCTGATTTTACAAAGTCCATTTTTATCATGCTTATTCCCTAATTTTCTTTTCTCTTTTTTTTTAAGGTACACAAATACAGTACTCATGTTTCAAGGCTATGTGATACAGTTAGCTATCTAAGAATATAGAAGCGATAACATCAAAACAAGAAATATATAAAAATCTAAATGCAATCGTACCTTAAAAAAGAGTTTATTTTTTGTTCTCTCTGTGTTGAAAGAAAAGAGATACAAGTTTTAAGGGAGCAGAAAACTTAAAAGTAGACTCTAAGTAAAGGAATGCTGGCATTACAATGCATCAGTGAGATTACAGAGACTCCCAGTGTTCATCTGAGTAATAGCAGAAACACCAGCGTTCTGCAGTTTGATGAAATATGCAAAGGCATCTCTTCACTCTTCATGCACACTGCATTCAACTATGCTCCGTATATCTATTCATTTTGCTCACTATAAATTCAGCTGCGGCCATAGATCACAGCAGCGGCCAGCAATAATTCATCTGTATGTGATTTAATATGCCATGCCGTTAGTCTGCTTCTTTTTTGATGAAGATATCTGTCTTTGAGCATGTGTATGAGCTGCGGCTCACATCAGGGTTCGGCAGTCCCCACTTCTGTAATATATAACTCAAATCTTATGATTCCTGTCTTTGATTTAAAGTCTACAGCCTTTCAGCCACAAATACAAATGACTGAGGCCTTAACAAAACGGTGCAGTGAATGTACGACTCCATTTCCTATTCAATACAATTACAGAATAATGACACTCTCAAGGCCACATGCGTACATCAGCTCGATAAAACCATATACATTATTTAAAAAAAGAAAAAAATCTATTTCAGAGTAGGTAAGTTCTCCTCAGTGCGCTTGCATGAGATGATAAACAAAATTCAGACTGTAATACATTGGATGAATATAAATTATTAACGGAGCTGGAACAGACTGGATTCTCAAATCTATTTTTGCACAAGCATCTACTCAATATCAGTGAATCTTTTTAGTGTGTTTTTGTATTGACATTCAAAAATAATCTAGTTTTAAAATGTATTAGTGCTGGGCAGTGACTAATCACATCCAAAATACAAGTTTATAATATATGTGTGTGTGTACTGTGTATATTTATTCTGTATATATAAATACACAAGTGCATGTATATACTTAAGAATTTATATATATATATATATATACATTTTATGAATATAAATATATACATGTAAATAAATATTTTTAAAATATAAACTTGTGTGTGTCTTTATACGTACATAATAAATAGACACAATAAACATTTTATTTTGCATGTGAGTAATTGCGATTAATCATTGCCCAGCACAAAAAAAATGTTGTAGATGTTGTTGAAATGCCAATGAATTAAATCAAATATTAGCTTTAAATGATTAAATTATTAATGAATATGTGTATTAACTATTAATTAACCATATATTTTTTTCCAGATCACAGTTTTCAAGTAAAGTGTGCCAATGCCCAACTATAGCGAGTTTTGCCACCACTTTTAATTAGAAAAAAATAATGAATTTTCATTAAAAACATTTTAATAATTTCAGTCTATTTTAAGTCTTTTACAAAATATGTTGACAATGATTTTACTAGATTAAAATTTGTGAAACTATATTATGAAAAAGTGTCAGCAAAACATTAATTTGACTTTAATTTGAGGTTGGGTATTCATACATTTTATGTTTATTTATTTATTAATGTAATAAATTGTTCAATTTGCCATGTCACAACTTCTGTTAAACTTCTTTTTTTCATTTGATTGCAGACATCCTGAAAAATAATGAAATGCATTAGTTTTAGCTCATTTCTCCTTGCCTAGAGGACAACTTAAGTCAAAAAATTGACAGTACTTCTCCCTTATATTAACACAGACAAGGGACGCAAAAAATCTACGCTTTTCCTTCTCTATCAGATGATTACAACAACAGTATGATTCTTGTGCTGATCTAAGCAAAGTTGTTTGCCCATTAGGCCTTTGAGAGAGTGACTTTGATGGCTTCTGTCCAAGATTAAAATGAATTGTTAAGGAGGCTCAGGGGCTGGCTGAATGATGAGTGCTTCTTCATCAGTGCCATTTAACCACATTCTAAAGCTGATGAGAAGGAAAGCACTGAGACATGAGCTATCATCATGTGCATACTGAAGACTGCTTCGTGTCACTTCTGCTTGAACAACATCAACCACAGCCATGAATTAACTGATTCGAACTCTTCAGTGTCATCTGACCTTCATATAGCATTTATTGACACAAAGAGAAGGAAGGAGACATGAATAAAGTGCTTCTGTTTTGAGGTTTGAGCTGGGGAAGAGAGGACAGATGTTGCTTAAAGTGTTCATGCATAATTTGTCACGTTCAGGTATCAAATGTCATTTAAGCCATGCTGAGAACACTGTAAAGTACCTTTTAGTATCTTGCCAAATGAGTTATGATGATGTCTGCAAGTATATCTGTTCTGAGACTGGCTAAAATGGCTTTCGCTGCTATCGCTCAAGCAGATGCTTTCTACACACGGCCATTTACGAAGAAGCAGCTCCAACCAAAGCAGGAATTCTTACTTACGGTTTCCTCTGGAAGACTACATACACTTAAATACAGCAAAAACACTGAGTGAGTTAAAACAGCAAACCTGAAGGGAGGTATTTGTTGTCAAAATTGTTGAATGAATGTCAATAAATAGAACGTCCTTCAACGTCTCATTCTGACATTTAATTCATTCATGAATTTATTTAGGCGCTACATTTACATTTGGATGTCAGACTGTAAAGAAAATACAGAAATAGTCTCAGCACCCTTTCTCTCCACTCTTTATCGTTTCAAAATGATTTCCGAGTCCCGTGATAGCACCTAGCATTTCTCGTAATGCTGCAGTTTATCACCCTGTTAAACAGGCCTGCTGAAAAGGTCACGGGGAGCACTGAGGGGACAGCTATATGACAAATATAACTAGACCTTCTTGCTCTTCCAAAGGTCAACTGAAACATATTCCTTATGCATTTTAAACGTGGCGGTAGAGGAAGATTTAGTCCCAAGGGTACTTTCTAGAGCGGTCAGTGGGAGTGGGATGTATAATAATATATAAATATATAAATAATTGATATATTAATATAAAATGTATATTACACTGTAATATACATTTGCGTTTTATTTATTTATTATGCTATTTTTTCCCCACATATATTTTTATTTCTGTGTATTTGTTTTTGCAGATTACTTAAACACAGTAATCTGTGACAAATGCATGTATAGCCCACTGTTCTGTTCCCAACAGAAGACATATTTTGACATATTGATGATTAAATCACCTGAACTGTTACCGCAGTGTTTTCTTCATTTGCTCGGCCATCACACTTGCTGCAAATCCAGTTTGTTCTGTCTTTTTTATGTGCGTGGCTCAAGGGTACAGCTTGGAAGATTGATGCTATTTTCACACATGGAGAGGTAGAGGAGAGAAGCCCTCAGACATTGAGAATTCATTTACTGTTTGTTTATTGGTTTGTGGGAGCTATAATGTCTCTTTCTCCTTAAAATGAAATCATTCAAGGTATGTAGCCATTCATTCCATGATGTCCTTTAAGATTATATGACTTTTTGTCTTTCCACAGCAAAAGAAATTTCCCCCAGCATTCCATTTTGTTATGAATTACTTGAAAAATCTAATTCAACAACGCATAGCAGAGTCATGAATTTTTTAGACCTCTGGTATTTGAAAAGGCTGGAGGAATGAAAATTAAATGAATGGATAAAGGACAGTGGTGCATTTTATTTTTTCTTTACTGTGGAGATCAACTATTTTGTTGAGATTGTTTTTTAAAAAGTGCTTATTAATATATTCACACATACAGTATGTATACTTAAGAAAACGTGCATCTGGGTTAAAATAAAACTGTAAAATGATTGTGATCTTCCATTTCCAAACCCCACAAATCAGTGCGTTCAACAGCTCCATCACCTTATGCTCTAAATCCTATCATCAGAAGAAAGGAAAAACCTCACCAGAGACCTAGACTAGCATGCAGCAGTCCCTGTGGAGGAAAGTGTTGGACCCCCAGAAAGCACTGTGTGTCACAATATGACTGTCTGTTTCACTGGTATAGCTTGTTTATGTTCTGCAGTGAGTGTCCCAAGGCCTTGGCATTTGTTTGTCTCAAAAGGGCCAGCTTGGCAGTGGGCTTGTGTGGAAAAACAGTCTAGCCAAGTCCTCTCGGAGCCATCAAAGTTAAAACTTTAGAAATATACATTCAGGCTTTCATTACCATATAAATGTTTGGAATCGTAAAGACTGCTTCATGTAAAAGAAGTCTCTTATGTTCTCCAAGGCTGCATTTATTAGATCAAAAATAGTCTTAAAAATAAAGGTTTTACAGTGATACCATTTTTATTTCCTGAGAAGAACCTTTCTGTAAGCTGTTCTTAAAGGGATTCACTCAAAATAAAATAAAAAATCTGCCATAATTTATTTATCCTGACTGTTTTGGGTCACCACTGACTTTCATAGTATTTTTTTTCCTACCATGAAAGCCAGTAGTGACCCAAAACAGCCTGGTTACAAACTTTTTTCAAAATATCTTTCTTTGTGTTCAAGAAATTCATAAAGGTTTGGAACTACCTGAGGGTGAGTAAATGATGACAGAATTTTCATTTTTGGTGAAACTATTCCTTTTTCTCAGTGTGAAGAGCATTAAAAAAAAAAGAAACAAAGAAACTTTTTTGGAATGTAAAGGTTCTGTGGATGTTAAAGGTAGTCTACATCATGAAACCATTAAAACTAATTAAACCATTAATCTTTACAATATAAATTTACATTTGCAATTTAAAATATTTTTCTAAAGTTATTTTGAATTGTAAAACTGCATTTTTTCATCTGAAGAACACATCTAAATTGCATCCTATGCTCTCAACCTCAAATGCAGAAATGTTAATTCATGCATTTATGACCTTGAGGTTAGACTATTGTAATGCTTTATTGAGTAGTTGTTCTGCACGCTTTTTTTTTTTTTTGCATAAAGCTTTTTTTTTGGACTTTAGCTGGTCCAAAACACAGCAGCTTGAGTCCTTACTAGAATCAGGAAGTATTATAGTATATTAGCTTGGTTCTGTCAACACTGCACTGGCTCCCTATCAAACATTGAATATATTTTAAAATCTTGTTAAATATCTTAGCTCCTCAGTACTTGAGCGAACTCTTATACTTATACATTATAGTCCTCCACGTCTGCTGCGTTCTCAAAACTCTGGTCATTAAATAATACCTAGAATATCTAAATCTACTGCGGGTGGCAGAACTTTTCCTTTTTAGCACCCAAACTCTACCTAATACTGTTCGGGAGGCGGGCACACTCTGTCAGTTTAAATCTAGATTAAAGACACATCTCTTTACTCTGGCTTACTCTTAACACACTAATACACATTTATTAATCAAATCCGTTAAAGGATTGCAAGGCTGGATTAATAAGATCAGCCTGAACCGGGAACACTCCTCTTAACACACGGTGTCCTCGTTACATCGTAAAAAGAATGGCATCTACACTAATATTAGTCTGTCTCTCTATTCTTCTGTTCCTCAGTCCGTATCCAGATCAGATGGTGTACCAGCACAAAGAGATGATCTTCATCGAAGACCACAACACCTAGATAAGCTCTGTGAATGGATCAAGAACCGAGACGCACACACACACACAAGCCCTTTGCACAATTTGACATGCGCCAGCTTGCTTAGCAGGGGGCACCTAATTTCTAGTGATTATTGTCGATTTGATTACAGAGACCGTCTCTGCATTTAATAAATAAATAGATATTCCAAATAATCTCGTCATTATACATTACCATCACTCTGTTCTCCTTTTTGATAATGTTCAGTGCCTTGATTGATTGATTGATTGAATTGTAATATTTCACAATATTATTTAATATGCCACAACATAATTTTTTTAATATTTAAATATTTTTATATAATTATACAAATATATTCAGCCTTATTGAGCATAAAATCTTCTTTCAAAACATTTTAAAAGTCTTTTGAACTGTAGTTATTTACAATGTTACAAATTCATCAATTCCAAAACTACAGTACTTGAGTAAAAGTATCTGAGTATCTGATTTTAACTGTACTTAAGTATTTTATTCTAAAGGATCAAAGATGCACTAGTCAAAGAGACATGCAGTGAAACACTGAAATGTTGTGGAGAAGCTGGGAAAAATATGCAGAGGCATGCATGTGCATATATTTCGTGGAAAATCTAGAACAAACAATAAACCAAAAACCACAGGGAACAAACAAACAGAATGACGGGCAAACCGACAACCATTACATTGAACAACTCACAAAGAACCAAAGAATACTAGGGCTGAATATGAGCTAACAACCTGAACAAGGATAGGATACAAACCACCTACAAACACCACAGGAGAAAGGAAGTGACATGAAAGTTCAAGACAAGGCACAGAAAGTGCACAAAAACAAGAAAGAGCTGATTTGTAAGGAGAGCAATCACGCTTATTTTCTAAAATAAAATAAAACTAAACACCTCAAAATTGCAAGAACAGATAAATGAAATAATGTAAAGCAAAATTAAAGTCTTCTTGGACTGGATGTGCTGCATTGCCAGCTGCAGCCATGTCCCTATTTCATTTATAAAACACCCATGATTCAAAACTACTGGCTGAGGAACTGATATTCACGTAAAGGGTAAAATGCACAAGATATACTTTTGTAGCATGAATAAACTGCTTCAGAAAAGCTAAGTGCCATGCAAAATGTAATGTAACTGAAGCACCCATTTTAAAGTAAAGAGTATAGATACTTATTAAAAAATGTAGTGAAATAAAGTAAAAGTTTCTAATATTTTTGTTATTTCTCAAATCTTTAGAGCAGACATAGCCTGCATGTAAAAAAAAAAAAACATAAATAGTGTTCTCCTCTTGTTTTTGATAGAATTGCTGCATGCTTTAGATTAGTTCGGTGTTTTCATCTAATAATGCTTTGGCAGATTGGTATGAATGGTGTGGGATCTCAAAGCGTGTTGACTCCGGGCTAAACAGCTGTCTATATTCATGAGATCCTCATTCTCCGCAGCTGCATCATCATAAACAGTCACCTTTTCCATTATTCAAGCCCACAAGAGCTTCTTCTGAATTTACAGGATGTCTCTTGTCTCATTCAAAAAGAAACTGTGCTTTTCTTGCAGGTCTGTGAGATAAGCAAAACACACAGTGGGATGCATGTGGAATCTAACGCGTGATGTTCATGCGTTTTATGGTGATGAAAAGCTTGGGATAAGATTCAGACGTTGAAAGATCGAACAAATTTCCCATGTTGCACTGTAGCAGTGCTGACTCCAAAAAAAAATTCCCAGTCACTGCAGTTGTACAATCATGTTATTGTGATACAGATCTTGCATTTAGTGACGGCACATTTCACATGCTTTACATTTTTGGTTGAGAAAAGCAGATTTTTCCTGCATGTCTGAGCAAATTAATAAATCAGTGTTACACTGTTAGGTAACGGACAAAAGTTTAGATCAATAAATGGTAATCAAGTCTTTTACAGCTGCTGCTGCTTCTAGAGCTGTAAAAGGCTATGAGATTGTGGAGTGATTGGCTGCCAATACAGGAACAGACTTCGGTGTCTCAGATACCAATAAATAGCTATAGTTAGCTATTTGCTATTCAGTTTGTGCTTCCATTATTTAAGCAGGATATTTACTGCTATTTTATTACAGTGCTTGCAAAGGCAGTACTGTATTTATATTTTTCAAACATTCTGGTTAGGCTTTTTTCCCTAAACACATGCATTAAACTGCTGTAACAAATTCAGTTTCAACCACGGAGTCTCAATTCAAAGTCTGTTTATTAAATCATTTTAGTCGTTTATTCATTTAAAGAAAAATTATATATATATATATATATATATATATACATAATAGGGGTGTAACATTCACAAAAATCACAGTTAGGTTCGATACCATACAGTAGTGTCACGGTTCGGTAAGTTTTCG
>JAUMHQ010000058.1:13147262-13163040 GCA_032361165.1 Enteromius paludinosus
ACAATGGAGCTATACTTCACATAACTTCTGGGGTTTCTTCTTAGCAGCAAATAAAGAAGTGTTTTGGAAAAGTCAGCTTTGGATGGTATTTATTGATTAAATTAAAACTTAATAAAGAGTAGATTTGAACCATTTCAGATCGTGAAAGATGAGCATCCCGTGTTCGTAGACCGTGCTTGCCATCCACTGACATCCAGGGTGCCGTTTCTTCCTGCGGGACAATCCGTGTGAGGGGAGAGATCCACTAATTTCGTGGTGTATGTGTCACCAAAGGCTTAGGGGTCGTTCACATGCAACGCGTTTTGCGCGCGCAAGCTCTTCATTTTTTCACAGAGCCGTGCAGTTTAAAATCCAAAACAGAGAAATGATTTTGTAACTGACAGCGCTTTCATGGTTGCCTAGTAACAGCAGACGCCACAGGCGCGTGAGCAAAGTGTTTTTAAATTGGTGGAGGAAGCCACGCGCCTCCCGTTTTCCACTCGTTTTAGACGCTTCGTGAACGTATAAAGGGAAATGTAACGTTACCTGCGGGTGATAGTTTGTAATGTGTGTGTTTCTGGTTCTCGTCTGTTTGGTGGTGGGAGGAGCAGACGCGGGTTCCCTGTCCCATCGTTTGCGCTGCCTTGTTGAGTGTAGCACTGAAAATATAATATTTTACAGTTTATTCTCTTTCTTTTTTTTCCCTGAATCGTTCGGTTCGTATGCGTACCGAACCGAAAGCCTTGTACTGAACAGTTCTACACCCCTAGTATACATATATATACAGTATATGTATATATGGACAAAGACTAAAAGTAACAATAGCTTTAAAGCTATACAATTTTAATAATCATTACGGCTGAACAAACTGATTAAATGATTCAGTAACTCACTAAAGATCTGTTACCAAAAACATTTAAAGAGAATGTTGTTCAGAGAATATTTTATGTAATGAAAACATTCATTAAGTACACATAAAATATGACAGGCTGCAAATATTGTTCAGAAAATAATTTCTCTCAGCATCAAAATAATGTAAAACATAATAGTATATAAAGCACATAAAAGTTATAAGAATCCCTTATGAAAATTAACCATGGTTTAACGAGAAACAAATTATGATAGTAATAGTTAAACCATGGTAACCACGAAATAAGCTTTGTTTTGCTAGACTAGTGCATCAAAAAACATGGCTACTACAATTTTTACAATAAATAGTGCAGTTGTCTGTCACTTAAATGCTTCTTTGGGATTGGGTGGATTTTGATTGGCTGTCAGTGGTTTTCATCATTCATCAAAGGGATTCCGACAATGTTATAGCTGTGATGTGGACATTACTTTTTTTTTAATCAGAATGATTAACAAAACTTGCCCCCTGAAAGGATTTAATGAAACAAGACCAGTAACAGTAACGCCACCATGGTTATTTCCTGTGGCTTTTATGGATTTAGCCTTACTAGGAGTAGTGATTGTAAAAATATAGCGAATATGTCAGGAATGATAGAAGATAGAAGAATGATAATATATAATGGATAGACTGCAATTTATACAGATGGATCCCAAAAAAAAAAACTGGAAAAACAGGTTTTGGTGTTTTTTTTATACCAGAAGTGGGGATATCAATAAAGAAAAGAACAACAGATCACTTGGCAATATATACAGTAGAGTTAATGGTTATAATTACTGGTTTGTGCTGGATAGAGGAAAGTAGTTATATGCTCAGACTTCTGCACCAATGTCAATGAAATCATTATCATCAAAGTATAGACAGGACTGCATATGTGAAATATATTACATTTTATTTAGACTTCAGAGAATAAATGCAGTAATAGTATTCATGTGGGTTCCAGCTCATATAGGAGTTAAAGGAAATGACGCTGCAGATGCTTTAGATAAAGAGGGTGTGTAAAGGAAATAATAAATTAGGTATAATTTATAATATTATAAATTATATACAAAATAGGTAGAACTACGCAATTGAGAATGGGACACACAGGATTGAATAAAACATTACACCTAAAAGAGAAACATCCAACTGGCTTTTGTAATCATTGTCAGAAGGAGGAGTCAGTGGAGCACTGTCAAAAATATATTACAGAAAGAGAAATAGAAACTAGGGAACAAGGACTAGTAGGAATTAACATTGAAGACAGGGGCGTCCTAGCTGGTTGAAAAGTGGGAATAATTACCAGGCCCCCAAGAGGGGGGAGGGCCCCTTTTTTTATTTTTATTTTTTTTTCCTTTAAAAATAATTTTAAGATCCCAATAAATGTTGTTTACTAATGCAAATACTAATATTTTGGGTAAATGCATGCATTAAATGGTGTTTTAGATAGTTGTGAACCTCGAGCTTACGGGGGCCCAGAATTTGGTGCTACATCCCTGATTGCAGACATAACTTACGGTCATAACAATGGAAGTGTATTAAATTATTTGAGAATAACTGGTTTAATTAATATAATCTAATTCGTATGTATTGAAAAGTCCTTTTTTTCTTCTTCTTTTCTGATAAGCGTGAGGTAGCGGAATTAGGCCCACACTCTAGTACAGTAGGTGGCGGTAATGCACCTTAACGTTGGATGTCAACCGCCATTAAAAAAGAAAAAAAAAACAAAGAAGAAGAAGAAAGAACTTGCCCTCTACTGGCGTAACATGTAACCTGCAGGTCCCACATAATATTGTAAATTCAATATATTTGGGCTAAACTGACAAAAAAGATTCAAAACACCGAGATCCCACTACTATTTTCTTTACCTTTTTGCTTTCGGATTCTGTCATCTGCTAATAAACATTATTCTTACACTTGTTTCGTTTTTGATATGTATGTAACGTATAAAAGAAATGCGGTGCTGCTTGAAAGCGTTGTTGATCTGAGCTCATACAAATACAACTTTCAAGGTTTCATCACATCTCAGATTTTGACTGGCTGCCAGAAGAACGCTGTGCTGATGGTCGTCCTCGCGTCGCAGTGCATTGTGGGATCGCGCTCCGTGTTTGCCTCAGTTGATCAAGATGGCCGCGAATATTTTGTGGAGGGGTTTGAGTTGAATACACGCCGCACTCAGAGCGATTGTGATGTTGAGAGACCAGATTCATTCGTCCGCATCAGAACATCTCCAGAAGTAAGCTGTGAAAACATTAATCCCGCTTCTCCCGACCCGATCGCGCTTAATCGAAGCCGCAATAAGCGCTGTTAGGCCAGTTAGCCGCGCTGCTAACAGCTCCGGGGAGGGACGGAGGGGGTTTCTGGTAAACAAGCGAAATCAGTGCAGTCACGATATCTTAAATACGCCCTCGCTTTTCGATTATGCAACAACAACCGTTAAGTAAAATCCGTCTGTGTCTTTGAAACGTCAGACTGTAGCTAGCTGCAGCTAGGCTAACTAGTTACTCAGCTCTTTTCTGCTATTAACGTTACTCCCCATGACAGTTGCTGCAAGGTTACACGATTTGCTGCTCTCACTCTGCCTTAAGCGCACCGAGCATCAACACCATTTATTCCTTACTATTGTGTATGTGTTCGTACGTTTTAAAATGAACCGTAGGAGCTTGACTATGTGTGTGTGCACGGCTGAAGTTGTTTGTGCACTGTCATACCCCCTGCCTGCCCCTCTGCGGCCTCGGCTCCTTCTGTTCGGGGTAAACGACTGTTTACCGGTACACAGGATGTTTTGGTTGCGAAACCACACGGTATGTTTTTAGCTCGGGCCTCTGTTTAGGTTTATGTTGCTGCTCTTCTCGCGGTCACATGGTCTGTGTGTCAAAACCAGTGGGCTGACTACCTATACAGCGTTTTAGACATGGTGAGATTCCAGAATACTGTCTAGGTAGGCAGCTTGCTTGGTTTTAAGACACTACGTGGTGACATTCTGCCCCGTGATGCACGTTAGGTTCGTGTTTACCAACACTACAGTGTTTCTCAATCATCTTGAGCAGTTATGATCAATAGTTATTAGGGTCGTTTTTATTTTTATCAGTCATTGCTAAGTGAACTGTTCCCAGTCGTCTTTATATATTGTTTGTACAGCAATGTGTGAGTGACCGTTCTCTGTTCATCTGCAGGATTGCTACCTGACCACCTTTTTGGTCTCTTTGAGTTCAGAGCCGCAGAAGAGTGTGATATTGGAAACTTTAAGCAAGTCTAATGTAAGTTTCTTTGTTTATACCAGTGTTAAATAACTGTTTTCATGAGTATTTTTACTTGTTTTGACTGACTTTCAAACCTTCCTGTTATTGATTGATTTGTTGTTGTTTTTTTGTTTTCACATTTTCTCAACAAGCATACAGTTTCCAGATTAATGACTCTATTTGCTGTTTGCATTAAAGGGATAGTTCACCAAAAATGAAAATTTTCTCGTAATATAGTCACCCTTCACTTGTTCCTGTATGAGGTTCTTTGTTTTATTGATATTTATTAAAATGCTAACAGTTAACAGTAGCCGTTGACTTCCATAGTATTTTTGTAAGTAGAAGTCAATAGCTATCCACTGTTTGTCAACAGAAGAAGGAAATCCATGCCGGTTTGGAACAACTTGAGGGTTGAGTAATGATGACAGATTTTTGAGAGTTGAAAAAAGTTGAAAAAGCATTAAGCACATTGATTAATAAAATCATGTTTGCAATCCCAAGCATTGAGCATGAAATCTGCATTATTTAAAAAAAGAAACCTCAACATTATTGTGTATTGATATGAATTACATTGGTGACACATAACCAGAAGTTCATCCACCTAGAAAAGTATAATCCAAAAAAACAGAAAGTAATACAGGTTTCTGACAAATAATCATGTTATAGCTGTAATAAATGTATAAGCTTCAAATATGATTTTAAACCCCAAGAAAAGCGGAGTTTAATGTATTTATTATTACTTTTTGTAAACTGAGAGATGAGTCACTTACTTTGTGCTTTATTTAATGTTATGGCACAAATGCTTTCAAAAGAGCATCTTGTTGAACCTGAAACATTTTGGGTGGCTATATTGGGTGCTTCTATTGGAATGACATCACATAAGTGATTTTGATGTGATGACACCAATCTGCATTAAATGTTTTCTATTGTGACAGATCAGTGCATGGTATTTAATTAATTTTGCAGGCATGCCCTAACAGTGAGTAGCTGCATTGTATATTTTCAAATCATTGTTGCAGATTAATAATTGTCTTAAAAAAAATGTAAGTGGTAATGCTTGCTTTTTCCATCAATTTGAATGTATTTTCATGTGCACAACATGCAAATGTCAACATGTTTTGATGTGTGTTGAGAAATTCGAATGGATGGGTTTTTTTGAGATTGATTAGCCGAGAAATGTTTTGCACTGTTGTGAACTTATTTTGGTGTTGAACCGTACTAATCCCCCTGCTGTCCTGTTTGAATGTCTGATACAGGAAGCGAGCGGCTGCAAAGCATTTAATTGAGCGCTACTACCACCAGTTAACAGAGGGCTGTGGAAATGAGGCCTGCACGAATGAGGCTTGTGGCTCTTCTCCGGGTTTCCAGCGCATGGATAACAATGCAGCGGCCATCAAGGCCCTGGAGTTATATAAGAATAATGCCAAACTGTGTGATCCTCATCCCTCTAAGAAAGGAGCCAGTTCAGCCTTCCCGGAGAACAGTGCCAAAGGAGCTCACAACTTCTCTGCTTGCAGCAACGGGAAGATGAACCATAAGGACCTACCACCCACACGGGAGGACTTTAGAGGTGAATAGCATTGTCACGTTTGCAGAATTAGAATTATTTCACAATTTTTTTTATTTTTAGGAAATACCCATGTTATTTATGACTGGTTTTGTGGTCCAGGGTGAAAAATGCCTTGTTTTAAAGAAAAAAACATAAAATAGAGAAAATATAAAAATATGTTTTGATACCACAAAGTTTTTACTGAATACGTGTTTAAAGACTGAAACAAAGAAATTAAAGAAGCTGTATGCAGTTTTTTCCCCCAATTTCTGAAAAGTTGCAAAAAGAGAGGCATGCACACTATGAAACTGGGAAAAAGCAAGCTTGACATTAAAAAAACACAACTTTACTGAAGAGCAGCTAATGTTTCTGTTACAAAATATCATCTTTCTGAATCATATCTTTGACTTTCCATGCAAATGTTGACATATTCTTTACCATGCTCTTCGGCAGACCTGAATTACTTGACGGAGGAGAAGGTGTATGAAATCCTGAGCCTCTGCAGTGAGACCGAGGACTATTCTCCTCTAATCCGTGTCATCGGTAGGGTTTTCTCAAGCGCGGAGAGTCTGGTCCAGAGTTTTCGTAAAGCAAAACAACAGACCAAGGAAGAGCTCAAGTCCCTTCAGGCCAAGGATGAGGACAAAGATGAAGATGAGAAAGAAACGGCCTCCGGTTCATCCACAGCCATGGAGGTGGAACCTGAAGCCTCGGCGTCAAGCGGAGACGGGCCATCTCATGGAGAGAACAACGTCCAAAAGTTGGGTCCCGTCGAAGTTTCTGTAGACATTGATGCGGTAAGAAGAGTGTACGACAGACTATTATCGAATGAGAAGATCGAAGCAGCATTCCTCAACGCGTTAGTCTACCTGTCCCCCAACGTAGAGTGTGACCTCACCTATCACAACGTGTACGCCGCCGACCCTAATTACCTGAACGTCTTCATCATTGTCATGGAGAACAGTAACCTCCACAGTCCAGAATACTTAGAAATCGCCCTGCCGCAGTTCTGCAAGGCAATGAGCAAGCTACCTCTTCCAGCTCTGGCCAAGCTTGCACGGTTGTGGTCGCAGTACGGCACAGACCAGATCCGACGTCTGGTCGAGACGTTCCAGCAGCTTATTACCTACACGGTCATCAGCAACGAGTTCAGCAGTGACAACCTGGTCAATGAGGATGATGGTGTGGTGGCAGCCACCAAGTGCTTGAAAATCGTCTACTATGCAAATGTGTTGGGCGGCGACCTAGACATGGATCACAACGAGGAGGAGGACGACGAGCCAATCCCAGAGTCCAGCGAGCTGACCCTGCAGGAGCTGCTCGGCGAGGAGCGGCGCAATAAGAAAGGCCCTCGGGTGGATCCGCTGGAGACGGAACTAGGCATCCGTGCCTCGGACTGTCGAAAACCCCTTATCCCTTTCGAGGAGTTCATCAACGAACCGCTCAACGAGGTGCTGGAAATGGACAAAGACTACACCTTCTTCAAGGTGGAGACAGAAAGCAAGTTCTCCTTTATGACCTGCCCGTTCATTCTTAACGCTGTGACTAAGAATCTAGGCCTGTACTACGACAACCGGATCCGGATGTACAGCGAGCGCAGGATTACGGCCCTCTACAGTTTAGTGCAGGGACAACAGCTGAACCCTTACCTGCGACTCAAAGTGCGCAGAGACCACATCATAGATGATGCCCTTGTCAGGGTAGGTCTTGCGAAGACGAATGTCGTTTCATAGTGATGTCTTGTGCTTCATTTATCATTCGTGATGAATGTGTGATTGGTTTTAGTTGGAGATGATTGCCATGGAAAACCCAGCAGACCTGAAGAAACAGCTGTATGTGGAGTTTGAGGGAGAGCAGGGAGTAGATGAAGGAGGAGTATCCAAAGAGTTCTTCCAACTGGTCGTTGAGGAGATCTTTAATCCAGATATAGGTAATTATCATCAGTTATTTCCTACTTGACTCGTTTAATATACTCATCCTAATGTTTAGCTTAATCAGTTTAATTTATATTCATTGATACTGGTGTGGATAATGCACTATTTGTATGCGCCAGTAGGCTTAATGTTTCTCTCAGTACTTGTTTTATTGATATTGATTGTATTATTATTGATTCAGTGAGTGTGAGTTGAGGATCTGTTGCCTTACACTTTCTCTTTCTGTTTCACCCACAGGCATGTTTACCTATGATGAAAGCACAAAACTTTTCTGGTTCAACCCTTCATCATTTGAAAATGAAGGCCAGTTCACCTTGATAGGCATCGTTCTGGGCTTAGCTATCTACAATAATTGCATTCTCGATGTGCACTTCCCTATGGTGGTTTACAGAAAACTAATGGGAAAGAAAGGAACATTTAGAGACCTTGCAGACTCTCATCCGGTAATGCTTGGTTACATACATATATACATATATTTTTAAATGTCAATATCTTCATGATAATTAAATGATGTATTTGCAAAGAGCAACATTTCTGCTTTATGGTAAACGAGAGAGCATGTCCTGTTCTAATATCGGAGGCATGCTGAGAAGCAGCTGTCTGTTTGCACTTATTTAGGGCAGAGATTGTGTCTGGGAGGAGATTTAGGCAGGTACATCAGCACTTCAGTGGCAGACCCTGTCATTATGACTCTAGGACAAAGTGTTTACTCATCAGAATGATTCTCGCCCTATTACATAGCAATTATGCAGGATTAGCAGAAAAGCTGGTAGTGTCAGTGCATCTCTACATCTTCTCCATAATGCTTCTGATCATCTGTTTCTTCAGGTTCTTTATCAGAGTCTGAAGGATCTGCTGGAGTATGAAGGTAATGTGGAAGAAGACATGATGATTACCTTCCAAATCTCACAAACAGACCTGTTTGGAAACCCACTAATGTATGATTTAAAGGAAGGAGGAGATAAAATCCCAGTTACCAACGAGAACAGAAAGGTTTGTCCGCTTTAAGCAGAAACGTCTGGCATTAAATTAATTCATTCAGCATTTGAAAACGCATCTGCCAGTATGCATATAACACAAAGTGGGTCTCTGCAGGATTTTGTGGCACTCTATGCAGAGTATATGCTGAACAAAAGTGTGGAGAAACAGTTCAAGGCCTTCAGAAGAGGATTCCACATGGTCACTAATGAATCTCCGCTGAAGTATCTGTTTCGACCGGAGGAAATTGAGCTGCTGATATGTGGTAGCAGGGTGAGTTGACTATTCATTATCACCTATTCTCAGGCTGTTCTTACACATGTGGCGCAGCCATAGATTCAAACCCATAACTTTGTGTTTTTCTCATGCAGAATCTTGACTTCCTAGCACTTGAAGAGAGTACAGAATACGATGGTGGATACAACAAAGACTGTCGCATTATTAAGTATGCGGATGCTTCTTAAAATATTTACATTATGTATTGTTAGAATGTATGTGGATTATGGTTTTCTTGATGACAAATGACCATTTGTGACCATTATGTCAATGGATAATAAATCTGTTTTCAGGTAGTAATTGTTTTTAAGGCGTATCAGGACTAAATATTGTACAAGATGAGCATTTGCTTAATGATTCATTTTTATATGAGCAATTAATTTGTCATGAAATAATTTAGTTTGTGTTTTAATTACGGGTTTTACATTACGCATAAGCCACCCTGATCTCCAAATATACACATCAGCATGAACAAGAACAATATCGATTGACTGGTAATTGTAAATACTACTTCCTATGTGAGATGAAAAGTGTATTTAAAATGATTTTTTTACTACTCATCAGGGATTTCTGGGAGACTGTGCACTCCTTTGGGCAGGAGCAGAAGAGGCTGTTTCTTCAGTTCACCACGGGCACAGATAGAGCTCCAGTTGGAGGTTTAGGCAAACTCAAGATGATTATTGCCAAAAATGGCCCTGACTCTGACAGGTAAACTCCAAATACACTGTTGCTCAATAATGAGTTCATGTTTTTGACATTGTTCCTTGTTTAAATAGAGTATAAATCTGATTGATTTAGACTTTTACTGAATGTAATGTCACGATGCAGTAATCTCAATGGCCTTCAAATTGAAGTTGATTCAAACTGAATTCAAATTGAATTGAAGCATTTGTATGTTACTACACATTTACCACATATAAAAGACATTGTAAATCTGCAAAGTCTTCTCTTCCTCTCCTCCTATGGTCAGGTTACCCACCTCTCATACTTGCTTCAACGTGCTGCTCCTCCCTGAATACTTCACCAAGGAGAAACTTAGAGAGAGACTCCTTAAAGCCATCACTTACGCCAAAGGCTTCGGCATGCTCTGAGGCACCAGGATCCACAAAAGAACTCGCTCGCCCTCAGAGCTCTCATTTGTGCATCAAAGGAGCATTCAGCTACATCGACAACTAAAAGTAAATATAAAGTTTAAATGTAAGGCAACGTGAAATGGGAAAGTTCTGGTGACCGTGTGCCTGTGCCTAAATAGTAGATAAAACCACACTGGACTCTTGGCTCTCTCTCCCTCTTATGTAAGTGTTAAGGTTCCCTTTTTGTATGCACTGAGAAATAGCGTTATTTATTTTAAGGGATTAAATCTCTTGTCATGTCTGCCAGGAAATCCACTCACGTTTTGTTTTCATAGTCATGAAAAGGAGAGACGGTTAGATGTTTTCAACACCTGCAGGACTGATCACCATCTAAACTTAACCAGATCAAAGGGAGGAAGTGGAACTTTACTGATGTATTATGGTTGAACTGTGAAAGTGCACTTAACTCAATATTCAGAATGTCTTTTAGGGTTGTTGTTGTTTTTTTTGGGGGGGGGGAGTGGGTGTTTCGGGTCTGCCCTTTGACATTATTTGGCTTGTGTTTCGTAGGTCTTCCCTAGTCCATTTGCAGCAGTGCTTTCAAGGTACAGAGCAGCTCCAGTCTCAATTTCGTGTCCAGGAATCTGTATTTATTGAAGAACTGCATTGTTTATAATGATGCTTGGCAAGTTGTGCTGCTCTTTTATGGCCAGTGTTCTGCATTTTGCTTCAGAGCTGGCTCTTTCGTTCTCGCACCGAATTGATCGGTTTGCTAAAATCAATCCACGCTCATGGTGCACTCCTGACAAAAACGAGTAGTGTTAAAAAAGAGAGATCTGACCTTCCCATAAACCTCTCTCAAAGGCTTCCTACAAGTGTTTTTTGTTATGTTATCGGTCTGGTTTTAATTCAGGATGGCAGACTTTTAGGCAGTGAATGTTAATTGACAGTGCCCCATGAAGAAACCGTTTTAGTTGCTTTCTTTGTTGCTCTGCACAGTGTCTGGCCCTATACTGTTGGATGAAAATGAGGGGAAATTGGCACAAATTGTACCACTATCTTGTTGTGCCAAACATTTATGCTGAGAATTGCCGCTCCGGTTTGTCCTGGCATAGCTGGAAACCCACTTTAGCGATGCCCTCTACACTTTTTGTTTTCCTTTTTCCCTCTTGCATATTAAATGTGACTGTGGTTTGTTCCACTACTGATGGCGCTAACATAAAAGGGGGAAACAGAACTTGATATTGAGAATGACAACATTTGATTGTTTCAAGTTATTCTTAAATAAATTCAAAACTGAAAAACAAACCAAGTGTGGAAAAGTGATGAAGAGATTGTGTGATTTCAACTTTTGGATCTTTTGTGGTGTGTCACGATTTTGGAGGTTGCACATAATATTTTACACATAAAATTAACACGTATGTCTGTTTTAACATATTTAATACCACATTGAAGCCAAATTACTTTAGCTCTTTCATGTATAAACATAGTTTAGCTTTTAATAAAGTAAGATTTTAGTCACTTTAGGATGCAGTTACCAAGTGTTTGCACTTAATAAAAAAAAAAACTAATTTAGATTCATTTTTCTATACAATTTAGTAGTGCTGTCAAACGATTTATATCCAAAAGAAAAGAAATATGTACTTGCATGTCGGTGTATTTATACGTAAACTTATGTTTTGGATGCTTTTAATCATGATTCATTGTTTGATATCACTTCATTTACATTTGCTCCTTTTAACCGTTAACCGACCGATTTGAAGTTTAACTGATTAATACAATCCGTTACACGGTTTAAAAGGTCATTTTACTTATTTATTTCAGTATTTTACCTACTCATAGCCTATTTAAAATTGTGTTGACAAAAAAAATCGCATTTTATTGGCCACATTCACACAGCAGCAGAACACAGTTGTTGAGTACAGGGAGTGACAACCGCGTTCTGTAACGGAACTCGCCGGGAAATGTTCAGGACTCGCGACCGCATTCGCGGAACACACGCGCGCCGCTCTGCTGCACAAACGCGCTTCTAGCGGGTGTTACGTGTTTTAATGTGTGTTTTGGGTAACTTCTAGCGATGGAGAAATGAGCTGCGTGTCATCTGAACGTTTTATTAGAGCTCGTCATTTTTTTGTTCTGCACGCGATTCATATGCTCCGCTCTCCGCGCGCGCTGCTGTCGGTTAATGAAGGTTTGATGAAAGAACTCGCACCTCGGTTGGACTCCTGTCATGTCAGAAAGTGGTAAGACTTAGTTTTGTGAGCGTTGTCATCTTTGATATTAATATTATTATTTTTAACGGGTACCAGGCTCTTACCCTTTGAATTCAATTCTCATTAAAAATAATGTTGTCAGTTAACCGGTTAAAAATCGGTCAAAGAGTGTCGGTTATTAGAAATAACCGAAATGAGCATCCCTAGTTTCTATATCAAAGTTTTCTTTAAGAGTACAGTTTGTGTTCCCTATGACATGCGCACACAATAAATGTCTGGTATTTTGAGAATTTGAAGTCCACTAAATAATATTACTTTTAAATGAAAGGCTCATAAAAAGCAAAAAACATTTGTTACAACATTTATTAAAGAACACGTTTTGGGTACTTTTGGATAATACACTAAAATGTTTTGGCTTTGGGGATGTTTTCAGCTTTGTCCATGTTAAGTTGTTTTTCCAACAATGCTATTAGCCATATTATTAAATTAATGTAATTGTTTAATGCGCAGAATCAGAACATCTTCATGTAACTAAATAGTAGTTTAGAATATACATTCTCATACTTATGCCAAATCAAAAAATTAGAGTATTATCCCTCTTCATCTTGTAGTCAGACCTACAAAGGTAAACCTCATCCAGTGCAAAGTGCCTTATTTGCCCACGTTTTTCACCACAAAGATACACTACTGTTCAGAAGTAGCTGTAGATACAATACCAATTATAAATTAAATTAATCAATAAATGTAAAGAGATTTATATGAGTGAATCAGCGTTGATCATAAATAATATAAATGGTTTCTTGTGCACCAATTCAGCATAAATAACATTTTACTGTAAGGTACTTTACTGGAGCAAATTACATTTTAAAGTAAATTTAAATAAAATATAAAATAATATTTCAGGGTATTACTATTATTACTGTAAATACAGCCTGGATAAGCATAAAAACATCTTTTAAAAATGGTTTTAAAAATTTAAGAATGGTAGTGTATCTCTCTCTTCCATTCTGTCAACTGATCTGTTCTTACTGTACATATTGAATAAATACAACATCAGCGTTACATATGGCAATAGTACAACATTGTCATGTAAAAGTTATATATAAATTAATAAGTATAAACAGTTTAAAAGTAATGTACTATGTTACAAATATGTCCATGGATAGGAAACCCCACCGACATCTCTTCTTATTTTTTGTCCTCAACAACCTCAGACAGATCTTCCACCCGTAGCGTTTTCACTTTGCTCTCCATGTTGGTGATCCTCTGTTTCATCTTGCTCTGGTAGGATGTGTATTCTGCCATAAGCTTGGCGAACTTGCCCATCATGACTTCAAGGTTGCTTTCAAGGCGGTGAATCTTCTCTTCCAGATCTTTGGGATCAGCACCGGCGCTCGCAACCGCCTCATCAAGAAGGTTGTCCTTCCTTAAGATGGCCTTTCCTTTCTCCTCCAGGGCTTTTTTGGCATCCGGGTATTCGGTAAGCGCTTCCACGAGGTCATCTTTAGACAGCGCGAAGAGGTCCGAATAGCCGACGCTACGAATGTTCGCCGTTCTTCTGTTTCCGGCTTTACTGCCTTTGATTCCGAGGATGCTGATCTCTCCGAAGTAAGCGCCGTCACTGAGCACCACAAACTGCGTGATGCCGTCATCGGCCACCACGGCAAGCTTTCCTTCTTTGATAATGTACATTTCTCGACCGATGTCACCTTTTTTACATATGTAATCTCCAGGACTGAACACCTGAGGCTGCAGCTTCAACACCAACTCAATAAGAAGTCCAGCTTCACAATCCTGGAATATTCGCACCTTCTTCAGTGTATCTAAATGGACATTGATGGCTATTTCAGCTTTGAGCTTGTCTGGAAGGTTCTTCAGGACTTCCTTCTCATCGCAAGTCTTCTTCTCTGTCCAAAGGTAGTCAAACCATTTGATGACCCTGGCCTCCAGGTCTTTGCTGACCTTACGGAACTGCATGTACTGCTTGATGGAGTCGATTTTGGCCTGAAATTCAGCGCGAGAAGCATTCATGTTGGAGATCATGGCACCCACGTTACCGACGATGGTAGCGAAAATCAACACTCCGATGAGGAAGTCCATAACGACAAACAAGTATTCGATGTCTTTAACAGGAGGAGGTGTTTCTCCGATGGTGGTGAGAGTAAGAGTGGACCAGTACAGACAGTAGATGTATTTTCTAGCCAAGCGGCCGTATTCTGGATGGCTGATGTTTGGATATACCCACGTGTCTGTCCCAAAGCCAATCGTTTTGGAAATGGCAAAGAAAATACAAGCGTTCCAGTGAATAATAATCAGGATGTAAAGTACAAGGTTGCTGATGCGGAAAATGTTGGGGTAGTTTGTTCGGGTTTCTGTGCGGTCAAAGAATTCGAAGAGACGTGCCATTTTGAAAAGGCGGTTGAAGCGAAGTTCGGGATTGTTGAAGCCCACTTTCAGCATTATTAAATCCGTCGGGATCATTGAAAACATGTCGTATTTAAACTGCGGGATCTTCCTGTAATAATCCATCAACTTCTTAGAGTCTTTGACAAGAAGACCCTGCTCCAAGAAGCCTGAAAAAAATAAAATAAAAATAAACAATACAACATATAAACAAATAAATATTTTGTAGAATATATACTGCTCAAAAAAATAATGCGAACACTTAAACAACGCAATGTAACACCAAGTCAGTCACACTTCTGTGAAATCAAACTGCCCACTTAGGAAGCAACACTGAATCATTTTCATATGCTGTTGTGCAAATGGAATAAAAAAAACAGGTGGAAATTATTGGCAATTAGCAAGACACCCCCAATAAACAAGTGGTTCTGCAGGTGGTGACCAGAGACCACTTCTCAGTTTCTATGCTCTCTGACTGATCTTTTGGTCACTTTTGAATGCTGGAGGTGCTTTCACTCTAGTGGTAGCATGAGACGGAGTCTACAACCCACACAAGTGGCTCAGGTAGTGCAGCTCATCCAGGATGGCACATCAACGCGAGCTGTGGCAAGAAGGTTTGCTATGTCTGTCAGCGAAGTGTCAAGAGCATGGAGGCGCTATCAGGAGACAGGCCAGTACATCAGGAGACGTGGAGGAGGCTGTAGGAGGGCAACAACCCAGCTGCAGGACCGCTAACTCCGCCTTTGTGCAAGGAGGAATAGGAGGAGCACTGCCAGAGGCCTGCAAACTGGCCTGCAGGGGGCCAACAGTCAGAAACAGACTCCATGAGGGTGGCATGAGGGCCCGATGTCCACATGTGGGGGTTGTGCTTACAGCCCAACACCGTGAAGGGCGCTTGGCAATTGCCAGAGATCACCAAGATTCGCCACTGCCGCCCTGTGCTCTTCACAGATGAAAGCAGGTTCATGTGACAGAGTCTGGAGTAGGGCTGGGCGATATGGCAAAAAAAGTGATCACGATTTTTTTTTTCCCATATTGAACGATCTCGATTTTCAATCACGATTTTTTTATCAGTAGACATCCCCCCCTGCATCTGGATGTAATGTTTTAATGTAATATAATACGGCGCCTCAAAGAGTAGAGACATGACAGGCTTACACTTGTCAGATGATGACATTACTGATATGCAAATTAGAGCATGACATCATCTGGCAACATTTAGCTACTTTTCGGGCAGACAGCTAC
>JAUMHQ010000058.1:13174905-13190844 GCA_032361165.1 Enteromius paludinosus
TATGTTCATGTACTGAACTGTTATTATTCAACCATGCCAAGCTAAATTCAGTTTTCCATTCTATGGCACCTTTAAATTCTCCCAAAGAAATTTTACCTGATAGCAATGAATCAAGTAAAGTTTCTTCCTCAACTGTACAAAATACACATAAATTAGAAATATCAAAAGAAAAAGAAGCAATTTGGGAGTTTGTTGGGTAAACATTACGCAAAAACTTAAAATGTATCTCTCTGATTCTATTAGAATTGCAAAATTATTCAGGAAGTAACCCTGCTTTCTTCCAATTTATACAGTCAACAAAATTAGTCCAAAAAATTTACATCTAGTAGAATAGTGTAACATTTGTTTTATAAATGTACTGTTACATTTTTTATCACAAAGACAAACTCTAATAAAAGTTTGGGCAGAGTTGTTTTAAATAGATGCACATAACTTGGAGATAAACTTTTGATGACAGAATTGAAAGATCTTGCTGGCAGAGGAAGATTTTACAAAATCAAAAATCTTCATATTCCATTCTAGTGCCATCATCTTTAAATAAATCTAAAACAGAAACAATACCTCTGTCATACCACTTGGCAATAAATAAAGATTTTCCACAGATTAAAATACATGAATTATTCCACAGAATTTCTTTGTGGGGAGAAAAGTTGTGCACACAACACAGTTTCCAAGCAAGCAGAGCTTGTTGGTAAAAATTAGAGAGAGAAATCGGCAATTTAGAAGGGGTGAAATTGCATTTTAAAAGAAAATCTAAACCACCTAATCAATGAAATATAGTTTTGGGGATATAGGACCAAATTGAGTCAGAACTACAGAGACATTTTTTAAACCAATTCTAAGTGAACTAACTAATTCTTTGAAATCCAAAACTTCCAGTCCACCCGCAGCCCGCCCATCAGACAACACAGATTTCCTAATTTTATGGGGCTTATTCTTCCAAATAAAATTCAATAACATTTTATTTATATCATCAGCTATTTTGTCACTAACAAATAAAGATAAAGCAAGGGTAAACACAACGGGACAGATCCTCTGCTTTAGAAATAAGAACTGCCATAAATGGACAGATCTCGTTGAAGCAAAGAATTAAAGATTGTTCTAGTTTTCCTTATTTTCACCCGTTTGACGAGACAATCTATCTTTAGTAAGGGAAATCCCCAGGTACTGATAAAAGAGCATGGAAGAAATCTACAACTGATAACTATTGTTATTATTGAAGCCGTTCCACGTTACCACTCTATACATTTTTTGTTAAGACATTTAATTTAAAACCTGACTATTAGAATTATTCCATATACAATATATCTCGATTATATCCAATTAAATCATCCAATATCATATCGGACATAATCTTTTCCTTAATAGTGAGTTATTTATAGTATTTTTTTTATTTATTTGTTTCACAAAATTTGTTCGCAAACTATAGCTGCACTGTAATTAAAAGATTCAAAGTGCCACTGGGGGTACCTTCATGTTCAAAAGCTAAAGGTACCTCACTTGAGCCATTTATTAATCCCTACAGATTAGTGCCTAAAATGTGAATAGCATTGCTTTAAATGCACACATTAGTTCTTTAAAGAATACCTCACTAGTGGCAGAATTTATTTCTATTTTTTGTTTAGTTTTTAAATTGTAATTAAATAGCCATATACATTTAAACATACATTTATGCATTATTAAAACATGCAACTAATGATTTAACAATGTAATTTAAAAATACTACAGTAGGTGAAGCAAGAGCTGAAGTAGTAAAACGTATCTTTCTTGTATTATGCCTTGTTCCTACTGACGACTTGCTTAAAACCGCAGTGCAGTCTTTCTTTTCTTGAATCATGTTTTCCTTCACCACTCCATTTATTAACTTGAACTTTTGTAGTGAATGAAATGTATTATTTCCTTCCCTTTTTTAAAAACAAAATAGGTTGTAAAGTCTGACTTCAGTTCAGATTCTCATTTCTCTCCGCCTGTTATTTAGGAAAGGTTTGATGTGGTCAGACAGACCTCCATCAGAGATCAACAAGTAAGCACTGCCAGCACCCGAGGAACATAAGTTCTATTATATCTGTTTATTGAAAAACATACTTTTTTTTTCTTAGGGGGCAAGCTACAAGTTTTAAGAAGAACTGTCAAAAGAAAGAAAGAGCTTTGTTTAGCTAGCTAGCCTATATAACTTGCAGTTTCACACTTGCACTGTATGGAGACAAAACATTGAGCCATGTAAGTAGTGAGCCATTGATGTTGGCATCATTTTCAGACATGCCCTCATGTCTGTGGATGAATGATGACAATTGTGGTCAATTTTGAGCTTTGTTTCAGGATGTTTTTTTTAACAAATCACTTATGTGCAGGTGCATATACATATCTAACTATACAAATATTAGCAGAAATGATTACTGAAAGACTGAAAGTGTTTATTCTAAAGGAAGATAGTGAGCAGCAACACAGCAACAGCTGCCACTTCATAATACTGTCATCTTATGTAATCCATGTAAATCCTGTCCATTAATATCTGAATGTTGATGTCCTCTCTCTACAAATCATACATTGTAATAACCAGCGATTTTTAAAATAAATAAATAAATAAAATAAAATAAATAGACTGATGCTGGTAATATGCTCCCTCACTCTTCACACATTTTAATAAACATTTTTATTCATGATTTTTAAATGTGTATATGAATTAAACGGATAGGACGGTGGAATGAATAAATAATAACAATATAAATCCCTATTAAATTGACAAAAATTCTTATTTGTGCTCTGCTAATGGATGACCTCAGAAACCCCAGCTGCAGCTCTCCATCGTGTCAGACCACGTGTGTGCGCTGAGCTTTATAAGAGCACATGTACACTCATGCTGGAGGGACTAAACCATTGTAGTTCACAACATGGGTGACAGCAGTCTACGTATGTACATGTGTTTGTAGGTTTTCCGCAGTAACATCGCTGATCCTTCTTGTCGCAATTTACATTATTGCGTGCTGGGTAATAGTATTAGGGTACTAGTGTTTCTACAAGTTCTGTTAAATAAACAATTAATAATATGTGTTTTAATTTCCAATTAAAATTTTTTATTTAAATGAATTTGTGTTAGTCTGTTGGTGTTCAGGTAAAGTTATTTATATCCAGAACTCAAAAATTCATTCATGTTTGAAATAAAATTATGTTACGTTAAATTATGCTTGGACCGCTGATCTATATAATGACTGGTTCGCTGCGTTCTAGCACCGACAGGAAGTGTTCGATCCGCCATTCTGGCGGAAACGGTTTTTTTTTTTGTTGTATTTTTATTTATTTATTTATTTATTTTTGGTGTTAGTTGGTACTGTTGTAAATGCGCGCTCATGTTTTTTTTTCCTCAAACGAGTTCTTGATGTAAAATTTCAGTTCAAATGTATCTGACATATTGTAAAAAATTAATCAAAATTAATAAAAAAAAAAATTGTGACAATACTGTTTTATGTGGATTATGGAAATAAAAATCTCGCTGAAACACTTCTTATTTTTGCATGTTTTTGTTTACTAAAAGAGCTGTTACTAAATCTGACCAGTAAATATTATTATTAGGTGTTTATTTGAGCAATACATTTTCATATATTTTTCATATACTTTTATAATCTATATGCACGAATTACAGAACCAGAATCACTGTAAAATCTGATTACACATTTTAGATTTTTTTAGTAGGCTAGTTATTGTCTGTAATAAAATATTAATCACAGGGAAGGTCTCTTTTACTCCTTAAAAGTGCTCAGGTACGTATTGAACAGATTTACAGCTACTGGCGATTTAATTTTCAATACTTATGCAGCTCTCTATGTCTAGTATGATCGACTGTTAATAACACAGATTAGAACATGCACAAACAATGAAGATGTGGATACATTACTGGATTTTTAATATCTGCTGTCACATGGACAATTATTATAAGATACGAATACTTACAAACTGTAAGAGAATCAATATATCGGCTCAAAAATGTTATCAAAATGTAACTTAAGGAGCTCACAGTGAAAACATTTTATTAGCAGTTTATACAAACGTAATGTTTGTGATAAAGGTTGTGCTTTAAAACGTCATCAGCCGCTTGTTTTCATGTTTGACTATTACTAAAAAAATATAAATTATAAACTTTGTGCTTATCCGCCGATCCTCAAGGAAATAATAAATGAAGCGCTATTCAGAACCCGGAACTACCGTCATCAAGTGTTTATTTTTATAGTACCGTATAGTATAGTATAGTACCGTCATATAGTGTTCATTTGACTAAAATTACCATAGTTACTAAACATAAAAATTAAGACTGGCCTATGTTTCTAGAGTTAGCGCATAATATTTGAGTAAAATTGCCAAATTATAAACCAATGTAATTGGGGGTGGGTGGAGCGACACGTGTCGCCCCGCCCCATCATCCAGGCTGCATTCTTGTTCAGTTCAGTGGCTTGGACGCCTTTTTTAAAAAAGCAAGATTTTATGTAGCCTATATTCACATGTGTAAATGGTATAAACGTTCATACATTTGCAAAACTACTTTAAATGCAAAGAAATAATTCTGTTTTTATTTAAACGCAAATGATTACGCCATGTCATGTTTGGTTCGCCACAGCGAACAAGAGGCGTACCGTGTACGTGTGTCCTAATAGGTCAGGAATCCCCCCTAAACAGGAAAGTGGGACGATCCAGGCAAGTTCTCGCTTCATTCAAGGTTCATTCAGTTCAGAGTCAGACTAGAAGCTCGTTGTTGACTGAACTCTGCTTCCCTACTGAATGAAAACAAGTGCGAAACTTTCTCAAGCTCTACAAATATGAACGCGGAAGGTGTTTCCAAGCGCACGCACAAAACGTGAGGAGGCGCGATGGATGCAAAGGACAGAGAGCGGCAGCGGACACGAAACGCTTGCAAAAGAACCGAAAGCGCCAGTGTCCTGCGCTCGCTCCGAGTCGACAACAGAGACGATAATGAGACAATGGCAGGCGACTCGGACCTGGTTAAACATGGCAGTCTTGAACAGCGGCTCATCGCACCGAGGTACAGCTTGCTCCGTGAAGTTGGCAGGGGCAGCTATGGCGTTGTGTACGAAGCCGTTGCCCGTAAATCAGGTGCGAAAGTAGCGGTGAAGAAGCTGCGATGTGACGCGCCAGAGAACGTGGAGCTGGCTCTGGCGGAGTTTTGGGCTTTGACCAGCCTGGAGAAGCGCCATGAGAACGTGGTGCAGCTGGAGGAGTGTGTGCTCCAAAGGAACGGGATGGCCCAGAAAATGAGCCATGGCAATAAGCGTTCAAAGCAGTATTTGAGGTTGGTCGAGACCTCGTTGAAAGGTGAGATGTTTTTATTCAAGCCCTGGCATTTTAATGGAAGTTCAGCGGTGGGAGAATGCGTTGTCATGAGCTCAAACTGGGGCTTTTGTTTGTGACAGTTCACTCGTTTGGTAGCAGTGTCATGTTAACCATTTAAAATCTGAGCAATGTCAATTTTTATTCGCTTTTCAACCTTAATCTGAAACAAAACGGTGAGACTCCATTGTTTAGCAGTGAGTCATGTGGCGTTTCACCGATGACACCGGACGTTGATATTGCGCATGTCTGTGTTCTACATTTAAATTGTTTACATTTTATGTAAGAATGTGGCAAATGTCGGTCAGATTTGCCCTCCCCCACCCTCCTCTCGGTTATGAAACTCTGAGGTTGAAGGTGGGGGAGGTGCTGTGTTGGGGTCAAACCTTCTCCACACCCGTTAAAACCAAAGAAGTGTGATTTCTCTTTACATGACAACTGTGTAGATTATCTTACAAAAGAAGGTGATTTAGTACAGTTTGGTCTGATTCATCTTTGTGAGACTGCTTTCACATGCAGATCTTGTAGGTTTTTATACTGTATGAAATGCAAAGTGTTGCTAGATGCATTTGCTTGAAAGCTGCTGGTCTGGTCTATATTTAGTGTAAATGGAAGTGAAAGTAGGAAGAGATGTTGAACTTTTATATGGGTTATAGCTTATGTTATGAATAAATGATTTGAAGTGTTTCAAACGGCTGAATATCTGGTGGGAACGCAAGACAGTGGTGCTTTGAACCAAAGTCACTTTAATAAATCGCCGTTACATTGTAAAGTGTTGCATATCTGAAAATGTTGGGTTAAATGCGCCTGGTTATGTGGAAATAACGGAGAAGGTCTTTAATCACGTGAGCAACCATGTCAGCCATTTAAAAAGTAACTTAAACTTGGCACTTAGCCTACATAGCATAAGACAAGACACCATACATTCAAGACAATACGTGTTAGCATTAAGTATATCACTGGAATTGCTGTATCTCAAATTTAAATGCTTTTCAAGCAGTTTTGATATTGAAGTATTTTTCGTAGTGTGAATAAAAACATCCACTTTGGTGATAACCTCTGACCTTCACAGTACGTGTTATATTTACAGCAGATGTGCAGATTCGCATAGTGTTTGCTCTGCAAAACCAGGGAAAGTAATAAAAAAAAAAACTCCTTTTATAGCACAGGACCATGTTCATTAATTAGACTAAGGCATCTTGGCTTGTATCAAGGGATACAAGCCAGTGTTTGTTGTTCATATGGGAGCTAGTCCAGTCCTGTGAGAAGAAACCTCAACAGCTTCAAACTGGTTCTACAGCAATCCAGCCTTTGAAACCGATGACAAATCAATTCTTCAACTCCTTGTATTATTTGGTGCTGTCGTTCCCTTGCCTTTTTAAAACAAGGTTACTTGCTAAAGCGCAGAAATGCATGTCATGGGGAAGGTTTTCCTACAGTTTTTGCTCCCGTGTTGATGTGTTTTTCTGTTTTCCTAAAGAAAAGGTAGGCGTGTGACATTGAAGGGCCAAACCCTTTTTTTTAAAAAAAGACTTTAGTTTATCTCAAAGTCCCTTTAAAGCAAGTTGGTACACTTGACAGGCCTATTTGCGTTCCATTATAATATTTACCTTTGAAATCTTGGTTGTTTATTAATTTTTCATACCATTGCAAACATCTCCTAAATATTCAGATTTAAGTATATTAATCTGTGCGTCTTGTTTTTTTGTGTGTTCTTTTAGGTGAGCGTGTGTTGTCGTGTCCTGACGAGCCCTGCTACCTGTGGTTTGTTATGGAGTTTTGTGAGGGAGGGGATCTGAATCAGTTCATCCTGTCGCGACGGCCCGATCCCCGAACCAATGCCAGCTTCATGATGCAGCTGAGTAGTGCTGTGGCGTTCCTGCATGAAAACAACATCGTTCACAGAGACCTTAAACCAGATAATATCCTCATCTCTGAGCGTTCTGGTGCACCTGTGTTAAAAGTGGCAGATTTTGGACTGAGCAAAGTGTGTGCAGGTCTGAGTGCCAGTGTACGAGACCCAGAGGAGGGACGGGACAAAAACAAGAACAGTGTTAACATCAACAAGTTCTGGCTCTCGTCGGCTTGCGGCTCAGACTTTTACATGGCACCGGAGGTTTGGGAAGGACATTACACGGCCAAAGCAGACATTTTCGCTTTAGGCATTATCATCTGGGCCATGATAGAGAGAATCACATTTATTGACGCAGAGTCGAAACGGGAGCTTCTCGGGACGTATGTGCGGCAGGGTTCTGACATCGTCCCGGTTGGAGAAGCGCTTTTAGAGAACCCAAAGATGGTGTTGAGTATTCCCCAGCGCAGGCGCTCGCACATGCCTGAGTCACTCCGGAAACTTTTGCAGGACATGCTGGCCGTCAATCCTCAAGACCGGCCAGATGCACTAGAACTGCACAGTAGGATGGGACAGGTCACTTGCGCAGCGTGAACTCTGACCTGAATGCACACACAGGTAAGCCTTTGACCGTGCAGTTTCCATAAATGTTGTTTTCAACTTTGTTTTTGTTTGAAGGCTCATATGTCCAGTGGCAGTAATCACAGCCGGTTAAAGATAATGGTAGAATGGCAGAAATGAAGTGTATTCTTATGCTATCTCTTAAGGACAAACGCATTCGCAGCATAAATTTGACAGTCGGTAGAACATTTGCATTAATTTGTCATACTTGACTCGTTTGTTTGTTTATGACATTTTACTCATTTTGTCTAATAATAGTTTTTGCTGTGACTTAGATATTTGTATTAAGAATGGTGGCATTATACATTCTTATTTCAAGTCCAAGAAACTATTTTGTGATTGTTCTTGTTAAGTAAAATAAGTCATGATATATGATTTTGTTCATATCTCCCACTTCTAATTTGGTATGTTTTTTCTTTAAGGCATAACAATAGATTTATAGAAATATTTAACCATTTAAATGTACTGTATTTTTGAGGAGCACTTTACCTTTTAAAGTGGGCATGTTAGTTTTTCTTGTTTTAAAGTTGTTTTTTTAGCAAAGTAGTATAGATGTATAACATCCACTCATGTATAAAAGTTATTACCAGCTACATATCAGCCAGAATTTCAATTTTGAGAGATCCTTTAAGGGGTCATCCGGTGCTACATGCACTTTTACAAGCTGTTTGGACTGAAATGTGTGTTGGGAGTGTGTGTACACAACCACCCTACAATGATAAAGATCCACCAGTAGTTTTCTTTTAATTTAATAAAAATAAGATGCCCCTTCTGAAATCAAGCCATTCTAAAATGCATGTCGGTGTGGCGTCACACAGACAGGGGCCACACCCACAATAGTTGATTGACAGCAGCGTGTCACACAGACTGAACTGGTGTCTTACCTCAGAACCGCCCTGAGAGAGCTGTCATCAGACCGAGACGCAGAGACAAGCAAGACACCTAAGAGATTGAGGTGTTTTGTTGTTGAATGTATTAATGAACATAGCAGTAGTCATTCACCCCCGTCATCTGAGTGACTGAAGACGCGGAAGATTAACGTTACGTTTGGTTCTGAAGGGAAATGCGCCCTTGATCAACCAAAATGCGTTTATGTTCGCGTGAATCATTCATTATCCAGCCTCACCTACAAAAGCAGTGAGTATAATGTCTTTTAATGAATCTTTGCAAATCGTCTTTCCTAATAATGCGCACGCTAATTAGCAAGTTTCACGATGAATACGGCTAAAAAAAGATCCTCCGTCTCGGAAAAGAGGGGCGGGGCCAGCGGAGCTCGTGAAGATTTAAAGGGGAAGTACACAGAACATTGATTTCTAAAGAGCTGTTTATAACAGGGTAAAATGAGCGTTTTTAAAACTACCTTTGAGAAATTTTAAAACAAACTATATTACAAACTTTCCATTAAGACCCTAAAGAATCATATTAGCTTGTGGAAAACTGGGTTTGTATGACCCCTTCAAATATACCCTATAGACTATTTATACACTTAGTGTGAATTTTAGCATCTGAGGGAAATGACTCATTTTGGAGAGACAAAGGTTTTTTTTGTTTGTTTTTTTTCATTTGTAGTCCGAAAGGTATATTTATATAAGAGCCATACTTTCAAGGTTACTTGATATACTGGCTACTGTATAAATCTCAGAGGGTCTGGCTTAACCTTTAACGCCATTATGCAAATGAAACAACATTTCAGCAGCAGTGAGCCTAAACCCCCTCGTGTCTAAATCTACTTTTATGTCGCGATGTGCAACGCAAGTCCTTAGGGCAGGGAGTGTCAATAGTTTATTCACTTTGACATTTCACAATGTGAGTGATCCCTGGAAATCTCAGTACATACTAGACATTTTTGGCCTTGGGTATCAAAGACCTATTTATATTTATTTCACATAAAGAGAGATTTGAAAAAATGTGTTTTGCAAGCACTAAGGAGGAGAAAAAGTCTCTCAGCGCTTACCATGGCGGTGTTTATTTGATACAGCAAAACAGTAACATTGTAAAGTAGTAAGTAATGTACTTTAACATATTTAGTTGGAACCTATTTTATTCCTGTGAAGCAAAGCTGAATTTTCTGCATCCTTACTCCAGTCTTCAGTGTCACTTTATACTTCAAAAATCATTTTATTATACAGATTTGCTGCTTACGAATATTATTATCACCAATATTGAAAAGCCATTGTACTTCATTTTTCAGGAGTGTTTGATAAAAAGAAACTAAAATGTAAATCTTTCAACATTGTCTTTACTGTGAATCACTTTAATGCATCCCCTACTAAATAAAAGTATTAATTTATATAAAAACATAACTGCAGTGTACATCACTAATATCTAATCATGTAAAAACATTGTATAATTTATGACCAGCTTATGGAAATAGCTCAAATGTGTGTTAATCTGGAGTGGTGACCATGTCTAATGAGTACGTCTACATCATTTTCCAGAGGTATTCTCATTATAATTCAAGAGAATGAACTCTTATGACCCAATCACTGTGCTGAATCATGCATGAGGTCGCCTTACAGCGCCTTAAGCTCATGAAAATACTCCACACAGAGTTCATTTCTGTAAACATGACTTTATATTGTTTTTAAAGGCCTATAACAACGATTGGAGCGTGCATGAGAGAGCGGTTTCTGCACGGAACGCCGTGATGGGTTGAATAACGCTCACTGCATGGATAACAGTTTGTATACGGACTGGATGTTTCAAGCGTTTGTTTTTCGTAAATGTTTTGAGCATATATCATGTCGTAATAGTCATCTGTCTGTATAATGAGTGTGTTTTAAGTCTGTTTTCTATTGGTTGTTTTCTCCTTTCTTCCCACCTTCTACACTCCCACTTTTCCACAGTTCTACACGCCAAGTCTTTTTCAGATCTAAGGTGTGAAAGACCAGTGCTGAAACAGGGGTTTCATGACCCTTTAAAAATGTCACAAATATGAAACATCCACACAGAAACCATTAGAGATAGAGATAATTATGACCTTTTGTTTATTAGAAATGTGGCACAGTCAAAACTAATGAGCAAAGACATAAGGCAGGCAGAAAAGTGAACTTAATTGACACATGGAGTTCAGTGAATCATGAACAACTCCCATTATAAGTTGAAACCAGAGAAGAAACAAAATCTCTCAACAGAGAGAAAACACACAAGAAGCACTTTAATACATACAAATCAGCACTTTTTCTTCTTCTTCTTCTTGTCAGCTTTGTTGGCATCATCGTGAGCTCTCCTCTTAGCTGCTAGCTTGTTAGCCTGTAGGAAGGTGTGCATTAGATTCACGTACAATGAATTCTGTCAAGGTCACTGGAATGAGTCGAATGTAGGACAAGCCCTTTTAAAGAGCATTGGCAGCCATTTAACCATTAACCAAAGCACTCATTTACGAAACGCCACAAAAACGTCTCACAGCATGAAAAACACACAACTAAGAATCAGAATGAACATTCTGACTGATTGTTCTGGTTAGACTGAATAAAGAATATTAAATTCTAAAATGGTACCCGACACATGCAGGCTTACCTCTCTGACGTGTCTCTTCTTGCCAAACATGATCTTGTCATAGAGGTATTTCTCTCTCTTCTTCATCATCATAATAGCCAGTCTCTTCTCCTCTGCTTTCTCCTCTTGTTCGGCTCGCACACGGTTCTCTGCTTTGACTTTACCAGGCGTCACCTTTACCGACAGACTCTGAAGGAAAACCAGAACATGACAAACTTTTACATATTTTACAAACTCCTCCAAAAAAGTTTTATTTCAAGGTGCAGCAACAAACGCATTTAGAACTTGTACACATTTAGAATCAAATTTCCTGACATGAAATAGTAAAAAAATATATACATAACTCAAGTATTTAAGTATTTATTGAATCTTTGGTCGAAGTATTAAAATAATTACAAAACTTTAATTACAAGTGTTTTTGTTGAGTATGACATTTGAAACATCCATCTTTTATGGCTCATAATAGTATAATACAGAAAAAAAAATTATTCAGAGGCCCAAAGAGAGCAAAAATATCCAGTTTGGTACAGCTGTTTAACATTTCATTCATAAACATAAAACTAAATTTTGATAGCCAGTAATATGAATCATTATGAATAAAACTGCCTTAATTCGTAAAAAAATGTTGACTTGTGAGAAAAAGGGTTAAATGCAAATAATGTGAGACGGAAACACAGTTTCAGCAAAAAGTGCATCAAAAAGTCTGAGAACATACTAGCTTTTTCCCACACCACCTAGGGTTGGGTCGATAGACGATGCCATCGTCCATCGCTGATGGCCGATAGACATCACGATGCTGAACCGGCATCGCAATCCTCCGCCCCGCTGCAGCAACCAGCTTGCAAAAAACACACTTAATCTATGACGGGATTGGCGGCAAATCTAAGCCATAAGCGAGTGCACTACTGGTGCTGGCGAGCGCGGTAAGTCATTTCCGCGCGAGGAAAACAGATGAAGAAACGGGGCCGCGAGCTCATTCGCGCAAACCCTCACGCGTGCTTGATGTGTCATCCGCGCGCAGTTCAAGCACTCGCACGCGATCATCCCAGCGCTCGATCTTCTCTCACCTGCTCGCGCAAACACTGTTTTGTCAGTCGTGGGGCGGGGCTTGGTGTTTTAGTTACAACTAAACACCCCCCCCCCAATACCGCCGCCTACGACAACGATTCCATCGTCAATCACGATGTTACACATTAGACATCGTACGACGCCAAATTGGTTGACATCCCCCAACCCTAACACCGCCTTTAGAACTAGTAAGAAAAAAGTAAGAATTGGGACTTTACATCACACAATTGTGAGTTATAAAGTCTTCCAGATTTCACAATTTTGACTATATAACTCCCCAGGGGCTTCCCTGGAAAGGTGGAGTAAAAATAAGAAACTAATATAATGTGGTTGCATAAGTGTGCACGCCCTCTTATAATTAAGGATATAGCCGTGTTCCCAAGTAAGCAAATCACCCTCACGTTAAATAGGATTCAGTACACACCTGCCAAGTGCCTCTGATTAAACCCAAATAACGTTTAGCTGTTCTAGTAGGCTTTTTTTTTTTTGAGTCGCATCTTACAGCAAAAGCCATGGTCTGCAGAGAGCTTCCAAAGCATCTGAGGGCTCTCACTGTTAAAAAGGTATCAGTCAGGAGAAGAGTACAAAAGAATTTCCAAGACATTAGATGTACCATAGAACAGAGTGGAGAAAATATGGCACAACGGTGACCAGTGACACATTCATGCTCAGCTACATTTTGCAAAAAACATTTGATTTCTTACAAGAGCATGCGGGAAAATGTGTTACGGTCTAATGCAGCGGTTCCCAATCCTGGTTCTCAACAGCCTTTTCAGATAAGTTTGGATCATTTAGAGAAGAAATCTGCACATTAAATATGACACTAAACAAGCAGCATGGAATAACTTCTGCAAACTTAAAACCATATTACCTTTCCCTGTGCTCTCTTCTCCTCCATTTCAGCTAAATTAGCTTCATCTTCAGCCTCATCTTCTTCCTCACTTTGATCGTCTTCCTCTTCGTCATCTTCGTCGTCCTCCTCCTCCTCCTCTTCCTCCTCCTCATCTTCTGCTTCTGTGAGTTAGTTTGTGATGTTAACAATCATTAAAAATTCACACATAATCATATGAAAAAAAAGAATTTCATAAACCGCTCACGTGGCTTCTCTCCTCTCTGCAGGGCCAGGAGTTTGAGTTTCTCAGGTGGCACATAATCTCCCTCACTCTCCTCCACGAATGGTGACAGATGGGGTGGCAGTGTAACTCCCAGGAAATATTCCTCTACGGGTAACAGTATCTTGCCATTTACACAGTCATATACCCACTGGGGCTGGATGTAGTACCTGCAAGGTTGAGAAAAGCATCAAGTACATGAATATACAATTAATGTAAAAGTATAGCTGTACGGAATCAGGGAGATTTGGTTTCGGACCTGTTGATGTACTGTTTGTCGATGGTGGGTCTGTCCACAATGTGATGTGTGATTGTTTCATCTGTTGAATCGTAAGTGCTGCCGATGCACAGCGATTTATCCCAGGAGACCTGTCCACCGAAACACCTGCAGAGTACAACACATCCTTATAAACTTGACAAACATGGGACTTTTGGTTCAGTAAAACTGTAAATAAACTATGAACTGCTGCATTTTAAGAAGCCACTTGTATTTGGGTTATTAAAACTGAAACAGAGTTAAATAAAACAATATCCATTAAAACGTAAAAAATAAATAAATAAAAATTATATATATTTAATATATTTTTAAAATTATATTGAAGTAAAATATAATATGTATTAAATATATTTTTAATTTTGTTTATATATATAATTTACAAATATATTTAATATATTTTAAAAATTATATTGAAGTAAAATATAATATGTATTAAATATATTTTTAATGTTGTTTATATATATATATATATATATATATAATTTACAAATATATTTAATATATTAACATTTAATATATATAAAAAATTATATTGAAGTACCAAAATAAATTAAATGACCTCTATAGACATTAAAAAATAACAAATAAAAATGACAAAACCACACCAAATTACTGAAAGATATTAAATGAAAAATAAAATGTAATTCAAAATATTATTCAAAAGTATATCAGTGCATGAATGACACTTAAATAACACTGATTTGCATGCAAATATAACACAAATTAAAATCTTTAACTGTCTCTACCTCAGACAGTTAGAATAAATATTTAATAAATAATATATTTCTTTTATTATCGAAGGTTTGCAATTTACAAAAAAACATTTCAATAAAGCTTGGATATTAACTCATAAAATTTAAAAGAATGAAAAAGGTTACATGTATCAATGAAAGAAAAATTACAGTTTTTCACATGGTCGAGTAGCTGCTTGATAAAAGTTAAGTTCCCACCATGCTGTAGAAATGATGTCACTTCCTGCATGTCACAGTAGAGTTTATTAACGGAAATATCTATGCTGTAGTAAAGCATGGGAAACAGCAAGTAAAAATAATTCTACAATAGACCGGTTATGAATTCAACAGTTGGAAGGATTAACACTGTTGCATGATGGGACAAATACATAGTTGTTGATTTATTTTAAGTTCATTACTAGATTATAAAAAATATCTAACCTAATATCTTGTTCCACCTCTAAGGAACATGGAATAGTGGAGGATAAACCATTTTGCACTCTATTTTAGGGAGCGTGCCGTAGATAAGACGATGTGTGATAAAAATAAGTCAGTATGTCACACTTCTTCACCTGATGACAAAAGCCAGCGATTCCCTGGGAACTTCTCTGTTTAGGAAAAACTTCAGGCCTTCGAAGAGCTTCTTCTGTTTGTTTTGCTCCAGCTCGATCTTCTCCCTCTCCTCCATTTTCTCCAGGTCTTCCTGCAAGTGAAAAGGCATTTAAAAACAACATTAAATAATGAGGACAAAGGTTGCCTGCAGTCACTCTGGTTTCATCAGAATGTTTTTTAACACCTTCAGCATGTAACCATAGTAACAGTCTCCCTCAGTGAACATGAAACATGAGGATAAGAGGTCCGTCCAAAACAATTAATCAAACGCAGGTTAAATGCTTGACTGACTCACGCCTTGTGATGTGTGACTAAATAACAAGCGTCTTGTGACACTTTCTTTTAGTGAACTTGAAGTGTGGAAAATTATTGTGGAGTCACATAGTTGCATTAATTAGAAGTAAATGGGAATCTGACAGCTCTGAGCTTGCTACCAAATATCGGTGCACTTTTTTTTTTTTTTTAATATTCTGACCCATTAATTTCCATGTTCATTCTAATTCAGGGCATACTACAGTATTAAAATGGCTAAATGAATAATAACATTACCATGTCCAAAAACCAATGAATGCTATTACTGTGCTTATTTGGAGAAGGTAATACAATTAATAACCATTTATAATGATGTTACAACATTATTACAGTTTATACTAATACCACTACTACTAATAATGCCAAAATGGTCCCACTTAATATTAAGTGTCCCGAATACCTGTGTACTTCCATAGTAACTAGATGTGTATTTAGTACGCAACACAGTGTAAGTACACATTGCTACATAGTATCTACAGCTGTAATATTTCTGTAACTACACACATGTAACAACCCTCA
>JAUMHQ010000058.1:13217464-13230417 GCA_032361165.1 Enteromius paludinosus
GATACAAAGCATCATTACTCCAGTCTTCAGTGTCACGTGATCCTTTCAGAAATCATAATAATATGCTGATGTTTTATGATCAGTGTTGGAAACAGTCGAGCTGCTTCATAGTTTTTTTAGGATTCTTTGATCATTAAAATATTAAAAAGAGAAGCATTTATTTAAAATGGATATTAATGTTCAGAACTACTGTTACAGTAGTTTACTGTTTCACTACTGTTCAAAAGTGTGGGATCAGTACATTTTTATTCTTTCTTCTTTAAGAAGAAATGTATACTTTTATTAACCAATGATCTATTAAATGAACAAAAAAGTCACAGCATAAATTTACATTTTATATTATTTATATTATATTATTTATATTATATACTTTTTGAATGTTCTACCTGTGGTATATTTTGTTTTGCTCCTGACATCCCGGCCTGGAGGTGAAGAAAAATGTGAACGTGGACTTCTGTCAAAGCTGCCTGGAGAGGAATGCACACGTGCAAGGTTCCGGTGATACATATATTTTTTGTTTACATCACAGCATGCACTGTGCTGCAGTTCTCCCGGTTGATCACAGCAAGAGTCCCCATGAGTTGATTCAGACAGTCTGTGTAAGTCCTCTCTTGCTCTCTCTCTCTGTTTTCTCTGTGATCTAAAGGACCCAGGCCGCACCCTGTGAAGAGGTACTTTATAATAAGCTGGTGAAAAAGAGCTCTGTGTTTCTGTGTGCAAATGTATATTTGTCTCAGTGCGTTGCTGGAATGACCCTTGTGGCCATGGGTGTTGGTACATGGGGTGTGTAATCATAATAGTCTGAGTGTGGAAGAAAGAAGGTGCCGACTGGGATTTGATCAAAGGCCTATGAGGTATCACCACCGGCTGTAGCCCATGAACTGTGTGGAAAAAAAAAGCAAATTACTCTTTTATTTCACATTTACATTGATTTTTATGGTCTCAAGATTAGTGAATGTTTCATTTCTTACCTTGAAGAACAGGTGAAGGCAAGGTATAGACCGGCTGTTCATATCCAGTCCAGTGTATGGTGTTCTGAACACTAGTGTGTACAGTAGATTCTTCCTGAAGAAAAACAGAATAATGTAGCTGCAATCTGAATGAACAAGCTTAAGGCTGATAATTAATAAACAATTATAATAGAACCATTTCAGAACTGTAGTATAGTTAATTGTAAATATATACATGGGAGACAATAGCAAATATTTGTTTTACATTCTCATATATATATATATATATATGTGAATGTATTTCCAAAATGTAAAACAACAAAAAAGATGCATTAGCAAATCTGTAGTTTTTGTGAATTAATGATAGGGTAATAATAATAAACAAACATAAACATAGCACTATAAACATAGATTGAATAATCTCTGTTTGCTTGATTTACTATATCAATGATTTTGAACATTTTATAGTTTAAAATGATTTAACTATCCATAAAAAATCAATTAAAGCTTAAAATACTCAAAATACACGCAAAAAAGTAAGATTTAAACTGAAAACGTTTTTCTTTTCCCAACAAATTTTTTTTTTTAAACTGAAAAAAATCTTGAATCTTATAGTCACAAAATATTTTAATCTTGACCCCTTCCAGTTTCTGATAATAATAACAAAACAAACAAAAAAAAAACAACAGAACCTTTCATAATCTTTAAATATTGTGCTGGACAATCAAGTTGATACAGTTGAGAACCACTAACGAAAAGAGTATCGATTTTAAAAATATGTTAGTTAATAGGCAATCAAAACACTCCATCCAATCCATCCCACAATTAGCATAAAACAATAACCTTAACCAAAAAAAAAATTCCATTGGTTACATTAACTACAATGTCACTGTTTACAAAATCAGCTCTGTAAAAAAAAAAAAAAGCTGCTTGACTCCTTAAAGCATCTTTTATTTATATAAAAGATAATACAAAGAGAGACCAGTAACAGACCTGGCGTGGTGATGATGTGCTATAGGTCTTCGGCTCTTGTCGCTTCATTATTTTATCTTCGGAGAAACCTCTTTTGGATACTGGAGTAGAACTGGAAGATCCCCCTACAAAATAGACAAACCTGGTTTAAGGATCACGGAACAAAATGACAAGCATTTTTATTACATCTTTGCTTTAGTTGGTTTTACGCACCCATAGAGTCAGATGCTCTGACAGCAGGGGGCGCACTGGTTTTGCGCTGCAGTGGGGTCTGTCTCCTCGATGCACTTCTCTTCAGTCGCGGCTTTAGAACTGGGTCAGAAGCTTCTCACAAACATGCAGCAACACAAATGTGCGTCAAATATTAACATGTGTAGACTCCAATTCATAAAATAATATCTCTGATTTCTATGCATTTCAAGGACATGTGTATGTGTACGAGCTCACATGTTTGTGTGAATGTACATGCATGTCACCTGCTCTTCTTAACGGACTGTCCTCCTCCAAATAATGAGATTCAGGTATGTTTGGGAGCTGGGCTGGATCCTGACTCTCAAATTCTCTGGCCAACAGAAAATAGAAATGACTTTAATTCCACAATTAAAATGCAAACTTTTCCAGGTTTCTTCGGGTTTTTATAGTTTCTAACCTTTGTTTACTGCGAATATGGTCATTTAGCTTTTGTATCACCCAAGGACTGGCTCCAGCACCTGCCAATCACAACAATCATCAAATCAGACCAGTCCAGAATTTTGATATGGTCAGAAAATAACCAAGGCTTGGTGAAAAATGTACAGATGTCAGAGGCAAAAAAAATACTTTTTTTAATATGATATTATAATTCATAATATTCTATTCTAGGCTTGTATAGGTTCAGAGACTATAGTTAGAATTGCAGTTATGGACAATCCACTGTTGTTTACATATATATATATATATATATATATATATATATAAAATCTGACACTGGGACACAGCTATAGAAAAAAGAATATTTGTAAAAAAAAAATTAAAAAACATGACCGTACTCTTCTTTTTATTCAAAGGATGAATGGATGGCTCTTGTTCGCTCTCCCTCCTCTCCAGCTTCCCGTGCTGATGTTCAGACATCTTCATAATAAGGATGAGACAGAATGTCAGTTCTGAAACTATAATATTGTATATCAACGCAGGCTAGTAGAGTGTGACACCAGTGTGTAGATAGCATATTATAACTGTAATTTTCAATAAAGTATGCCGAATATAAGATTTAAGTGGCTTATTATTATTATATGTTTCAATGCCACTGTCTAGATGACCAGAACGACATATGCATTTGACTCAAGCCAGAAATGAAAACAAAGACAAAACATTTTTCTCACCAAATGCCAGTAATTATAATATGATGAGTATTATTGTCATTGCTTGGTGGCACCTTTAATGCTTTAAATTGCATTCATGTAAACGTCTGTCACCTGGATCAGCAGATACAGTATAATATTCATTCAGCGTTTACAGTCATCTGGATGTCAGAAAGAAAGAACGCAAGAAAAAAGGACTACTTCTTGAAAGTAGTGCACAAAAATAAATAATATAGTCATATGTATAGTCAAAGCGAAAATTATTCAGAGACCTTCAATATTTCTCACATTATCACAGCTATAACTCTTCACTCTAGTTTATAAAAAGGTAACAAAATATGACAGGGACAGTTAAACTGTGTCAGAACAAATTCATCTTGATAATGTCAGATAACTCTGATAGAAAGATATGAAACAAACTTAGACTTAATTTTATCTAAAAGATGTAAACATATTGCACATTTAAATAAAAAAGAGAATGTATTTTCTTGGCCATGAAAACATTTTCTATATATATATACATTTATATATAGGTATATATAATATCTATGTGTATATATATATATATATATATATATATATATAATTTACATTTCAAGAAAAAACAACATAGTTAAAAATAGTTCAGAAAATTTCCGCTAAAAGTGAGAAGACGTTAAATTGCATTTCAGTTTCAGTAGTGGCATCCTCTGTAATTTTTTTTTTTTTTATGAACTCGACACATACCGAAACATCATCACCGTTTCATTTTACGTGACCACAGAAACCATGCTGCACTCAATCTGGGCTGGATCACTATGGTAACCCTCCAGCTGACGAGGAAGTGCTCTATTAAAACGAATAGAGTGAAACCTATCCACTTCCTGAATCTAAAATTAGAATTTGTTTGTCTGATTTAGGGGTGATTTATGTAAGTTATGCTATTCTCATCCTACAATTAGCTTGACCTATATTTGGTTGAAATGGCTCTTGGGAAACATTTCAGCCAAAGCACAACAAACCCAAAGCAGAAAAGCACCAAAAGACAGAAAGATCAAACTTCCAAAAGTTATTGGGCTGTAACGAATAAAACCACACGAAATTCTACAAAGTGCAAAACACACACTTTTAGTCTTTCAAGCATTTGTGAAGTCACATACCCAAACAGCAGGCTATTACACTTCTATAAATAGTTATATGAATATATGTCATGGCATCTGATCTCCAAAACTACTATAATATTAGATTAAAAGTGATGTGGCAGTTTATGCAAAATCGAAACTCTATATGATAAACCGAAGCTTAAACACATGAGGATCTCTTACCTGTCACGTCTGCATTGCTTTTCCACCCCTAAAAGGTTTCCAGGCATCAAATGCTCATCTGAAAAAGACAAAGATGCATTTGCACTCTCAAGCTGTCTGTAATACAAAATAAACAGCAGAACAAATCTGAAGCACCTGCAGATAACGCAGACCCTGCTCTACAGCCAAATCCAAAGGTGTGATTATGTTGAGTGACATCTAGCTACATTTAGGCTTACGCTGCCCTCCCTGAGGCCCCTCCTGCTCAGCTTCCTCTCTTCTCCCTACATCAACTGCTGCGTGTTTCTTTCTACTAATAAATTCATCAATGATTTAATTTGTATTCTCAAATCGTGCATGTAAATGATGGATATCTTAATGTTTGCAACAGGCGGTTTGGATAACGGTTTTCTACCACATAAAAGAAGTGCGCATTTGAAAGACACGATCAAGCTTCAACACAATTCTGTTAGTTTCCCTGTTAATAAGAACATCTCATAAACAGAATGGTTTATATATAGCAGTGGCGGCACTCGCTATACTCAAACCTCAACCTCAACACTACCCCATACAAGTTGATATTAAAAGATTTCAAGCAAAACATGAGTTGACTGATTCATTAACTTCTCATATTGTAAGGACTACTTTAGATGTCTTCAAAAGTAGGTTTATTTATTGTCTGATTTTAATTATGAAGACATTTTGAGAAATCTGGAACTTGCACTCTGTGGAAGTCCTGGTATTCAATGTGCATTCTTCACATCCACTACAGTAGTAGACAAAAAGCAGTAAAAGCAGCTGGCCCTTCCTACAATCAAACATACTGCAATAACAAAAAAGATGGCTGACAATGGCTCAAAATACTGACATAAGTAGGCTATGTCCCACTAAAAGAGATGGGACCTACAGAAACTATATATTAGGTACATATTTCAGGTTATTTCGATAGTCCACTTCAGACATTCTACTAACCAAAAGTAACTTTGCAACTACCTGTCAACTAATTCTCATTCATTTGCTACTAAATGTCTACTAACTCTCAGTGTAGACTGTTAGGGTAGGTTTAGGGTTAGCAGAATAAGTTGACGTATGCTTGCAAATTTCTGATAGTCAGTATTTTGCATGTTACGGCTCCATCAAAATAAAGTGTTAGAATACATTAAGCGGACAGTCTACTAATACACTGATGACTGCGAGTTGGTGCAGTTGCAAAGTTACTGTTAGCAAAATGTTTAAAGTGTACTATTTGCTCAATTTCAAAGCCTGTTTAACCTGCTTGTGTTTTTTCACCCTGGTTTTAAAACTGTCAGCCTAGTGTATGCATTCAATATTTTAGTATTGTATAACTATTACAACCTTTCTCGCATATATAAATCACTGACTCTTTTTGTCTCTCCCTCCCTGTCCCCATCAGCATTTTTTCAAGTAATGCAGGAGAAGTTGGTGGTTCTGTGGCTTTTTGATCAGATGTCACCTCTGCACTTACATTAGCATCAACTTAATGATACAGTCGTTTGTTTGTATATTTGTATAATCTAACTATTTGTGCTTAACTCTGCATGTTGATTTTATTATAGCTTATTTGTTTGCTGGAGCTCAGCATGCATATAGTGTTCCTGTGTGAAATGATGTGTCTGTGTTCGGTTTTGCACCTGCTATACCGCTTTACAGGAAACATTGACCTCACCTCCCCCCCCACCAGACTTTCTTGCTCTGTTTGTGCTCTCTATCCAGGTTTGTCTATGCAGATACCTGGGCTCTTTGCTGAGACAGCAGCGAGGACAATGTGGTTTTACTCAGAAACACACACAAGCAGGCTGCCCCATATAAGAGCTACCCCAGGCCAGTTGCACAAACACCTGCAAATGCATCCCCAAACCGGCTCACGGGTGTCCTTCGTGCTCTCAATATAAGCAAACAATTTTGTACGCTGTTCCAGTAAATACCCATGCTGACCTCACCGCATTCCTCTGTATTTGCCCAAGTCTGTGTATCTGTGTCTGTGTGTAAATGACTTTTCACTGACACATTGACATTCTGAGCATGAGCCAAACTGAGGAGGCATGATGCAGTGGGGGTTTTCCACTTGCGTGGGAAGGCTACGTTTAATAGCTCTAAACTGATTAACATCCTGTATTAAGTCTTTTTACATACAAGCCTATTTTTAAAATGTCTTTATTTTTTCCCGTCTGGCCTTATCATGGCTTTCAAACATTAAAAGGCCTGTTCAAATACAGCATGCTACTAAAGATTTATTATTCATGATATATCTAAAAATGTTTAGCCTATGCTTTAAGTGCATACTTAGCATTTGAGCCTTGTTGGAGCTTGGGTAACCTGGTTGGATATTCTGCAGAAAGGGGGGGACTACACTGAAGCGTTTTGTAAAGTTGGTGTGAGGTGGTTGGTAACAGCCCGGCATTGGTTTTAGATGCAGGTGAATCTCACAAAGCCTATCATTACATATTTCAAAATAAATAATGATTACATAAATGCATCTTTTTATTAACATAACACATAAATAAATGTGCACAGGACCATTTTCAAGAGTTAAAAAAAAAAATATATATATATATATATATATATATATTTTTTTTTTATATTGACGGGGGACAGTAGAGATATAAAGATTTTAAGTACTTTAACTTCTCCATCCAGCTTTCTCTTGTCTGAAAGTCATGTTGTCTGAACCAGGAGAGAGTTGAAACAACTTAATAAAAAGAGTTTCTTAAAAACAATGGACAACTAATGGACTGAAGTCTTGTGGATTATTTGTGTGTTACTTGGATGTTTTTATCAGCTGTTTAACTCTCATTCTGGTGAGCAAGCATTGGTGAGCAAGTAATGTAATACACATTTTTTCAAAATCTCTTACATTTTTTTGATGAACTATTCCTTTAAATAGTTGAGGTCTATACTTCAGCAGCAACTTCTCAGTTGTTTTTTTAGAAACAGTGTCTTATGTATATTCCATATTGTGGACTGTATTTTAAGGCGAACACCTGTTTATAGTGCTTATAGTAAAGCTAACAAAATTCTCAGTAGACAGTACGTTGATGTTCACCAGGAAACTCATATCAGCTAGGGCACGCTTCCAAGACAACACCCACAGTATTAATACCCAGACAGAAATAGAGAGAGGAGAGAAGCTGATAAGACAACTATTAATTTTTCAGCTTTTACACAACTTTATCTAAAAGACGGGCAGCACTCCGCCCTGATTCAGACCCATGTTTATGCACTAAAACACACACACACTTACCTTTTTAGGTCAGTTTGCCCAAAACTCATTTTATTCCGTGAATTTTAGACGATCAACATTTCTCAATATATTTGGGGTCAACCTGTAAACACAAAAAATTAAACCTACATTGGTAAACATTGAGGATAATTTGGTAATGCTTTGGAATAGGAAACACACATGCACTATTAATGTTTTTACTGTTAATTTTTCTTTCAGTAAGCTCCTAATTTGCTGCCTACTGAACGGTAGTTGTTAAGTTTAGGTATGGGGTAGGATTAAGGGATCTAAAATGCTGTCATGAAGAATAAGGCTTAATATGTGTTATTATTAATATGGGCTTAATGAGTACTAATGAAAAGCCAATGTGATAGTTATATGCATGCTATTAAGAAATATATCTAGAAATGTTGATCAAAAAATTTCGGAGGAGCACGCACAAATAATTTAATGATAACTCATTTAGATCTCTGTAGAATTTGCTTCAAAGGTCAAATGTTCATTCTCAAGTATGCCTTACATTTAGTTTATAAAACCATTAGGAGGCACCAATGTTATGAGAACAATTTTAAAGATTGTGCAAGGTCTTATTTAGATACAAGGCTTCTACATGAAGTCGGTCTTTGATTTTTGAGACCATCTGAAGTTTCCAGAGGTGAATTCATCACAAAAGTCTATTGACCTCAGCTCAGTCTCCCCTCTCTATTCTTTCTGGGCTCGGGGTAACAACCTAACACTTACTCTGTGCCACAAGGCACCTCTTATCTTCTGTTACCCGCATGGCAACGAAAATCAACCTACGCTCTGCTAACGATCGTTCTGTGAATGTGCACCCTGATAAACTATTCTCTACTCATTCTCTTTCACACACACACTCACCACAATGAATTGAAGTACTCATGCAGCTGGGAAAAAAACGTCTGCTCTGTATTAGATATCTGAGTGGGTGCTCAGAAGATGAGATCTATCACTGCCACGTACAGGATCTGTAGTGGTAGTGGATCTGTATAAATTTCATTTACATCACCATATTAATACTACTTTTCAAACCAAATGTAGTACGTGACAGTATCAAGCATGAATATTTGGATGCAGCCAAAATGAGTATTAGCCAGAAAAGTATCAGCCAAATGTAAGTGAATTTTCAGTCTCTAAGAGTCTCTTCCAAAGGAGTTTAATATGATTTAGTGTATCAAACAATCTGCGTATTCCAGATAATACACAGCTCCAAAGTAAAACTTGTGCCTAACAATTATTATGTATAGGCCTTGCGTTCACAAAATAGATTAGAAAAAACTAATAAAACTTAATAATTATTTAAATAACACTTTTGATAAATAAGATGGCCATCATTTGCATTCTAATATTTTTCAATATATCTAAACCTATAATCTAAGTTTAAGTGAGGAAGCCTTAAAGCCTTACATTTTTTAAATACATCTCATTTGCATTCAAATATTTTTCAATATCTAAATCTATATCAAAATCGTTAGCCTTTTGGGTTTTTTTTTTACAACGTGTGGTTGTCCTTAAAAAAAAAGGCCGCATAACTGCTGTTTGTGCCGTAAGTGAATTCTACATGTCGCAAAATTCCCATGGCCTTCATTCTGATCTATATATTCTCTATTATAGATCAGTGTTTTCATCACAAAAAATTCATTTATTTTCAAAGAGTTCCACAAATAATAAATATGACATGGTAAAAAAGTAAAGATTATCACACTACCAATGAGCACTCTGAAGCATAATCTATGTTGACTGCTATTTTAAAAAGATCTCCTGACGGTTTCAAGAGGACATCGTTGTTCTCTTTTGAGTTGAGTCCCAGCTGAGCAGTTAACAAGTTAACGTAGTCGTTAACGTAAACACTTAGCAAGACGTACGAGCATAATCTGTCCCACAGGCCGATTTCAGCAGTGTGTGTAACATCTCCATCTAGTGACCATAAAAATAAAATGCAACTGTGCTTATTTACATATTTATTCATTTCATTATATTTCAGTATGAACGTGAACTCAATGGTCTTACCCTCATATCCATGCAAATTAATGCACATAAAAAACTAGCGTTGTGTTCTATACACGTTTTACAACTAAAATTAATCTCTCATAACCCACTGCGAATCTCAGGCATCCATATTTTACAGTAAGATTTACATTTATATTTATATTCAAGATACATTAATGCACGGCTAGGTATATTTAACTTTTCTAAAACCACAGAGTAAGCAGATAAATGTGGTAAGCGATCCGTTTTGTTTTCTTTATGCGTCCTGTAATTATCAATAAAGTGATAATTGACGACACATTTTATACACACTGAAATGTATAATATACATTTTAATGGAAAATACATCACAGAAATATATAAAATGTAATATATAGACAAAGCAGCTATATTTAATAGGCCTTTTATTAACATATTGACCAACAAAAAATTAATCTTTCTAGATTAATAGGACACTGCCCACGCCACCAAAGAAAGAAAATGAAAGTAACCAGTGTTTATTATTATATTCTTTTATTGATTTGTAAAACATTTGACCAATATTACATGAAATCAGGAACATGAATTTACAATACTTTATGATGTAAAAGAAAACAAATCAGGCGATTTTTAACCGTTTCATGAATGATCATTTTCAACTGGTTTTGTCCTGGTGAGCAGGCATTGTACAGTTAGCCTGTAAACAGCTAGCATTTGAATTACAGTTATCCTTATGGTACCCATTCACTCAGAGACAGAACTTATGTGCACTTATGAGCCATTTAGTGCCACAAACTTTCTATTAATCTCCTGTCCAATGGTGCCCAGACAGAAGAGGAGAGGTAAAGAGCACGTCTCTCTTCATTTTCTCTTTGTCACGGACGACTCTGTCATCAATTGCAATCCATCATCTACTCCCTTTGAGGATTGACCAGGCATGAGGTATTGACTGTAGAGCGTATATGTGTTTTGTACGAGGTAAAGTTTGAGCAAGTGTGATTTGCAGAGTAGATGATGTCCGCTTGACACGTCACCGTTCAAAAAGAGGAAAAAGAGAGAAGGTCGTGCTCTGACAGGTTTTGTGTAATTATTTTTGCGGAGCAGCAAAATCCAACTGAGCAGTCAGAATAAAAGAAGGGGCGGGGCCTGAGGATGGCCAACCAATCCCAGCAGCAACTGAACGCTGTCATCCGTGGAAGTGACCACGCCTTAACAGTTCTCAGCTCTCTTGTGGAGGTGTGTGTTTGTTTTTTTTCGGCCTGTCCGTCCTTGTAAGTGAATATTTCAACGTGTCGAAGAAAGCTAAAGATACAAATACTGTACACACAGATAATAATAGTTTAAAAAAATCTGATAAAACAGCTGTTAAGGCGTCTTTGTTGTTAAGTGATATTCATACATGAGGTACTGGGTTGTCCGTGTGAGCCACTGCACAGCAATAAATACAAACATGAATCATAAAAAAATACAAATCAAATGTGTCTGTTCCCCAGAGAGGTAGTTTGTTATGGTTAAATTTTGGACTCGGAAAAGAGACCAACATTAATTTCATCTTCGTCTTTCTCATGTCTCACCATCATCATCATCATCACCATGCATATTGTATATTTTGCAACTGTTTAGACATGACATGTTGTTCCGGTTTGTCTGATCTACATTTATGGTAAGTGCTGCAGGGATATTCTCACTCGTTCATCGTGAAATCAGAACGAAACAAGTAAGTGAACAATTACAAAAATGCTCAAGACTGGAAGGTTTCATAGTTTTCCAGTTCAAAATCGAGTGTACACCCTCATCCCACAAAGTACTGAGCAGCTTAGTATAGAGAGAAGGCATGAAGACGATAAAATAGACAGTCAAGAGAGAGAGCAATAAGATCATCAAAAAAAAACAAAAAAACATATATACACACACACACACACACACACACATACATATATATATACACATACATATATATATATATATATATATGTATATATATATGCCCGCACTGGGCAGGAGGTTAGCATTCTGTCATACTTTCCTATATTTGAATACCAACCCGCACAAACACCCACAACCCTCTGCCCTGTGCCGCCACCTGTACACTGATACCAGAATATCAAAACTAGTCTACAAGAAAATATTTTAATCATTTACATTTGCAAAGTAATACTCATAGATATATATATATATATATATATATAGCAAACCTTCCATATCATTAAATCTTAAGTGCCATGACTAAGTTGTTTAATAGTAATATACTGAGGAAACAATAACCTTCTCACTCTTTCTGCTTCCCACACAAACACACATTCCCCTTCAAGTCTGGGCCGAATATGTGACACCCAATCATATATGAATATACTTGGTGTATAGATAAATGCTATACATCGCCCTCACTTAATAAACGCTTACACAGACACACGCGCACTGCGCTCGCCCTTCCGAGCGACCGCAGTTTCCAGGTAGTTAAATTCAGCTTACGAGATCATTAAATCGTCGACCCAGTTCTGACACCAAACTCTTACCTACAGGCAATCTTCATTAACTATGATTAACTCTCATACCACAGAAAAGTTTTTTCCTAATGACCCTGAGCCCTGACTGAGAGGAAGATTCATACGAAAACGGAGAGAAACGAGATGCATAAAGCGACAGAGATAGCACTCTGTAAGCATCATTCAGCCCTCTAATCCGACTCAAGGAGCCCTTGACAACAGTCTCGCAAATATCACTTTAGAGTTATTAAACACAGTGGACTTTTACTTAAAAAGCATAAAAAGGTCAATTAAAATGAAGGACTGTGAACAGCTAAGGCCAAGCTAAGGCAGGCAGTGGCTAATGTGATGTTAACATGGTGTCAAAAGAAAAAAAAAAAAGGCTATACCATGGCCAACATGGTATTAGGTGTCTGTAAATTATCATTTAGATAATAACAACCAGCGTAAGACAAGAATGTGCTGAGTTGTGTTATACTGCGATTAAAAATATGCTTTGAAGGACCTCCCTGTGCCAACAAAAAAAAAAAATCTAATATACTCAAGTAGCATGTAACTTCGCAGTTACTGATGATAAACATTACAAATCATAAATAACCCTGCATGCTGCTTTTAGAGTTATTTTAAAGGGATAGTTCACCCAAAAATGAAAATTAGATGTTTATTTGCTTACCCCCAGGGCATCCAAGATGTAG
>JAUMHQ010000058.1:13274569-13289413 GCA_032361165.1 Enteromius paludinosus
AGTCTAATGTTTATCAGTACATTACAGAAAATAATGAACTTTATCACAATATGCAAATTTTTTGAAAAGGACCTGTAATTTCTATTATTTTTGTAAGCATGGCTATTTGTTTCACCTTATTTTAAATCTCAAGTTTTTAAATAATTTCTTAAATTAATAATTCACCCAAAAACCTTTTTTCCATGCAGTGCTGTGTCATTCTTAACATCTGCTTTTTTGTTCCACTGTTTGAAGTCAAACAGGTTTGTATCAATATGAGGTTTAGTAAATAATGCATTTTTGGCTAAACTATAAACACCCTGTTCAATTATTAAAATCTCTGAAAACAAAACTTGCATATTTAGGAAACTTAGTGCTAAAATGCATGTTTAACAGGCTTTCATTATGAAAACAAGGTGAGGAGCAAAAACAATAGTAAAAATGGATTAGTGCGACATTAGAATAATTAGACGAGTGACATGCAGAGACTGGAGACGTGAATATATAAAGGGCTTGTAGGACCAAAGAGAACCAAACTCACCATCTCCATCCATTCAGCAAGAGAAGAGACGGCTTGTGAAGATGTGGAGGCTAACGTGTGTCAGTTTGGCCCTGCTCTTATGTGTTCAAGGTTAGCACTTTTACTTGCTTAAGGTAGAAGCTTCATCAGCAGTATATGTTTCTGCTATGGTCCTAGTTTATGACGGATAATTTAATCAAACGAATTAGCTGGAGGATATCACATACAACTGGATGACCTTTAAATCTTAATGTGTGCTATTCTGTCTTCCACCGCAGGTTCACTTTCTCAGTTGAATGGTAAGAGCTTGTCTCATTATTAATATTTTAACTTTTCTGAACAGAAATGTGCAAAACAACAATCATCTTCTCTTTCTTTCTCATAGTTTGTGGGCAGGCCCCTCTGAACAACCGGATTGTGGGCGGTGTGAATGCATTTGAGGGTTCATGGCCGTGGCAGGTCAGTCTGCACAGCTCCAACTTCGGAGGTCATTTTTGCGGTGGCTCCCTCATCAACAGTGAATGGGTGCTGACAGCTGCTCACTGCTTACCTGAGTAAGATTCACTTTAGTATTCAAGTATTCATCCAAACCACAGGCTCTAAAGCTGTTTTTACATTATTGATTGTAAATCTTTTATGTAATCTTTTCTTTTCTTCCCCTTTTATTTGTTTTCAGTGTCAGCGCATCCGATCTGCATGTGTATCTGGGAAAGAGAACACAGCAAGGAGTCAATACCTATGAAATCAGCAGAAATGTTATCTCCATCATCGTCCACTCTGGTTACAACAGCGTCACAAATGACAATGACATCGCTCTGCTTCGCCTTTCCTCCACAGTCACCTTTAATGACTATATTAAACCTGTGTGTCTGGCGGATCAGAACAGCGTCTTCCCTCCTGGCACCAGCAGCTGGATCACAGGCTGGGGAAATATTCAGTCTGGAGGTACAAACTCATTTATTCATTTGTACATCTCCTCAATAATTAATCATCCGTAATTAATGGTTGTGTGTGTTTTTGGTGTTCAGTGAGTTTACCTGATCCTGGGATCCTGCAGGAGACTATGGTTCCAGTGGTGGCTGATGATCAATGCAGTAATCTTCTGGGTCTCGGATCTATTACCAACAACATGATATGTGCTGGTTTAATTGAGGGAGGCAGAGACACCTGCCAGGTAAAACAACTATTTCAAAACATGCAGTGTATCTGAAAGTCCACTGAGTTCACAGCAAACAAAAGCTTTTCTAGCCTAGATTTTTTTGTCTAGTTGTTAGCCAAAATATCTAAAAGTCCTTAAATCAAGGATTTTGTAGGAAAGTAAAAAATACTGTTTAATTTTCAGAAAAATAAGTCTTTTTGCTTAGAACAAGCCAAAAAATCTACTAATGGGGTAAGCAAATTAATATTTTTTTCAAAAAGAAAACAAGATTATTTTGCTTATCCCACTAGCATATTATTTAGCTGGTTTTAAGTAAAAAATTGCTTAATTTTGACACTTTTTTTTTTCTGAAAACAAGACAATAATATTTCTTTTCCTTCTGGATTAAAAAATTCCTAGATATTTTTGGCCGGAAACGGGACACAAAATTTAGGCTCAAAAAAATTGTTTCGCAGTGTTCTTCTCATATATATATTTTTAAAGAAATAGTCTCTCTCTGTAGGGGGATTCTGGAGGTCCAATGGTGAGCAAGCAGTGCACAGTGTGGGTTCAGTCAGGTATCACCAGCTGGGGTTATGGCTGTGCTGATCCCAACTCTCCCGGTGTTTACACCCGCGTGTCTCGATATCAGAGCTGGATCACCAACAACGTTGGCCAGAACCTGCCGGGATTTATCACTTTCAACACTTCCAGCCCATGCCAGGCTATTTCTATGGCCTCACCTGCTTCTACTAAATCGCCTGTTTCCACTACCTCAACCACTTCTACTTCCTCACACGTTTCTGCTACTCCAAAACCAACAGCTAATTTCAGACCTCCACCCAATCAGTGTAACTCTTTCACACAGCTGTAGACAATTATGTATTCTTAATACTACTTAATTCTCTGCTTGTTTGAATGTTTAAATTATTATTATTATTTTTTTTTTTTTGCTGTAGCCTCAATCACTTGTCGCAAGAGATGTGGTGAGAGATTTGACATCCGCAACCGCTGCAACTGCAATCCTGGCTGCCACAGAAACTGCTGTAGGGATTATGAAAAGCAATGCAGTAAGTCTGAATACTGTTTATCATGCTCTGAAATAATACTCTATGTGACCCTATGTAGTAACAGAGACAGTAAATTACTCCAGCAGTATCTTAAAAGACCAGAAGTCATTCAGCTCTGTTTGTTTTTGTGTCTTTGTAGGGAATCACAGATGGTAACTTTTGGATGGACTCTCTCTCTCTTTCTCTCTCTCTCTCTAGTATAGTATACAAAGTACACCAAATAATTGTATTTAAATTGAGTCTCCTATGTAATCTGTATCCATTAAAATGTATTAAATAAATACTTTGCATCATCTTACTTGTGAAGTATCTTGCTGTAATAAATGACACCAACAGGGGGCATTTTTTTTTTACATTTGCAGTTGTTAAAACCTTTTGTGAAGGAGTTAGTTTGTTTTTTAGTGCACAGTTTGAAGGCTATAAAATGCTAACACTTTATTTTAAGGTATTTTTGTTACACGTTACAGGTACTTACTGTTATAATAACAATTAATTACGTGTAAACACATGCAAGTAACAATAAAAAAACCTAATCATACCTCTAACCATTTAGTAAATATTACTCTGTACTAAAATGCGTAACAAGGTCACCTAAAACACATTTAGGAAATGTTTAGGAAATTATGTAGACCTACCATTATTGAAAACACGAACATATTCAAAAACTACACCAGTTTAACCTCAATAGGCTAAATATCAGTAAATACAGATGCTGTGTTACATTTCAAGGTAACTAGGAACAAGGATATAATAAATCATCACTACAGCTCACTAACAATATACCCACTAACCACAAAGGACAGCCATCAGGATCTTTTTACTACAATAGCTATTAAAGTTTGGAGAAAAGGATAAATGGCTTACTCAGAAAGGGAGGTGCTTTTAAGAAACATGTATGATTCATGGTCTGTAAGGAAGTTGCAAGCAAATGAAGTCTAGCATTCATTAGAGGTGACTCAGTACCAGGATTTGTAAAGCTTTAAGCTATGACTATTTTGTTAAAATATACTTTTTTTTTAAGAGTGCATAAAATCCATTTAACATAAAGCCTTATTTTTTCCCACTATGCAAGTATTTCAACATCCAAAGATTACCAATAGACAGCACTTGCAACAAAAAAGATTCTAGAAACGGCATAGACTTAAAGTGAGTTTCGATCTGACTCCATAGTATGGGGAAGTACCATAGAAGTCAAAGATTACCATTAACTGTTTTGTTCCATAGTAAACAACATTCTTAATAATATCTCATTTGTGTTCAACAGAGGAAAGAAACATAGAAATGGGGACATATTTGTTTGCAGATGTAAATACAGTAGGCCTAAATATTGCTGCAGTGTTCGTCATGTTGCCAGGTTTTCATATTTTAATCAGTGCTAGGTCACAATTGATTACATGTATTCTGGAATAGGATCCTAAAAGTCCTCATAATTAGAGTATATTACATTGTAAAGTACTCAATCAGATTACAGTTACATTTTACTACAGACTATATAATTACATATTATTTACACAATGACAGTAAATTCTTAAGTATTTTTTTTTTTCTCATTTAAAAATCCCACTGTGTGTCATACAATTTATTTTTAACTGTTCTCATGTATAAATTGCAAACCATAGTCTGGTGTGGGCAATTCCTTATATAATTCCTTTTTCCGTTTTTCAGCGGAATTTCAGCGGTGTGTATATATATATATATATATACACTGTATTCTTTAAGATTAACAGTTTTTTTGCAAGGCCAGTGTTTCCTATCATTCCCCTATCAAATTCTAATCTTTATTCAAGTGATAAAGGGTTTTGAGAAGTCTAAAAGTAATTTTACAGTGTTAAGTACTGTAAAGTTGGCCTGTTTTAAATGAAAACATTTGTTAGAAATGTATAAATGTAAGCAAAACTGAATGAAATGTTACTAGTTAAAATTCATTAAATAACTGAAATAGTTGCATTACTTCTTACATTATAAATAACTTGTAAGCTGTAACCTATTACATTTCCAAAGTTACCTTACTGTGTTATGAAATGGCTTTAAGGGTCAAATTTCACAGTCGGTGCCTGTGAAAATAATTCATGACTAAATGCTTTAAGACCTGTTTGTCATGAAGTTATCTGAAGAGCATTCTGCTTTCATTTATCTGACATCTGAAAGCACGATTTTCCTGGTAAACTCTTTAATCACAAAGATCAAGATTTTACAAACAATCATTGTTTTGAACAATTACATCACACACCATGACATTTCAATTTTATGACCCCAACCGAACATTAATGTAAACATTGCTTAACAAATCTCTAACCTTTCGTCAAATAGTAACCGGTATGTACAATCGGCTATGTATATTTACCTAGTACATGATTACACCGTGTGATGTTGCATGAGCACAGTCTTAATATGTTTGTAATGTATTGTGTTTATTTTTACATCCTTGTCCTTGAATTGTCTTGATGTTTGTGAGATACTCGTTCAAGGCATTTTTTCCACATGATGACTTGCTATTTCGAAGGTCCTTTGTGTAATTGCTTCCAACTTGCGTCATCACAAAAGTATCACAAATGAGTACATATGGCATCCGAACAAAAGCACTTCTGAACTGGATTGAGGAGTTTTGTTGGTTCTCTGTACCTAATTCTAAAAATTGTAATTACCATTTTTTTGGTCCTTGCTGATAAGTGATTAGTGATTACCATTTGTTACAAGACATTCAAGAGGTCTTCTCTAGATCTGGTGTGTATTTACTTTTCCATTAAACTGAATTATTCTCGTGACTTCCTGCAGTGGATCCTATGGAAGCCATTCACGCTAGTTCAGGGGTACTCAAGTTCAGAGGCAAAGCAGGCTGAATTTAAACTACATCAAGGGCCACAAATTACAATTTGCTTCATCAGACAATATTTTATTATACATTTGTAGATTTACTGATATAAAAATACAGTTTATTACTTATCCAAGCCTTGCTTGTCCTTGTCCTGTTATATATTTATCTGGAATAAAAACAATTGGCTTAAAAGTTTATTTTGCCATATTAATCGAATTGTAGAGTATCAAACAAACATAATCTATTCTGATCGCTTCTGTAGATATCAGTGTTTCAATCTAAATTAGAGACTTTTATGCCAGTAGGCTACTTCTGTGATTTTTTTTTTATGTATGTAACACATAAATAAAAATGCAAATGTTTTACATAGCCTGCGTAAACTGCTCTCTCTGGATCCTGTCATTTATGAACAAGACTGCGTTTATTTTATTGCGTAATATTTGCGATCTAGCCATATAAAAAAAAAAAAATCTAACAGTATATGACAGTAAAGATCCGATGCGACATATGGTTTATTTATGTTCTTCAAGCCGTGGCATTTTCCGAATAATAAAGTATCCACCGTTTTCCGCAGCCCAGAAGCCTATGGGTGAACCAGTGTGTCCATAATTAAGATAATACATTAAAATAACACGATAAGACACACCAATCTTTCAATATCAAGCAGAAAAACAACGCGGATGAGACCGGAAGCTAGACCCATAGAATTTACAAATGGCTCCGCTTATGTTTACCTCAAGAAAAAGGTGGATAGGCTTTGTATAACCCAATGCAAATCGATGTAGAATCATGTTATTAAATGTTATCTATTGGTGGACAACGCTTTTAAAGGAACACTCCACTTTTTTGAAAATAGGCTCATTTTTCCAACTCCCCATAAGTTAAACACTTGAGTTTTAGCATTTGTCAATCCATTCAGCTGATCTCCGGTTCTGGTAAAAGCACTTAGCTGTAGCAAAGCATACATCATTGAATTGGATTAGAACGTTAGCATCTTGCTCAAAAAAAAAAAAACTTGACTCTTCTGTAGTTACATCTTGTACTAAGACTGGCTAGGAAGGAACTATACTCTCATTCAGGCATGATAATAAATGTGGTGTGGCATGATACCCTTTAGAAAACAAGACACAGACAATGTGTTACGTACTACTGTCAGATAGCAGCCAAATTGCTCATTACAAAACCCATAGGTGAGTCAGTGTTTGTGTGTTTTAAATTTTAGGATTTTTACCTGAATGTAATATCAAAACAACAAGGTCGGCTTCTGTACTGCCAGCCTCTCTTATGATGATAAGATAACTGAAATCAACCAAAGTCAAATGTTAGCTGTAAAACTGCAATGATTCTTTAGCACAGGGACAGCAATTGCGTGTTTAAAAATATTTGTGCTTGGCCTTTACAGTGTCTAGGATGTCTTTGACGCTTTTGTGTTTGTTTAGTGGCTGTGTAAACGTGATCAGTCTGGCTCTAAGGTTTCTCTCCACTGCTCTCACCTCTAACATAATTATGATGGCGCGACATTACAAATCTCAAGATCCGGCAAAAAAAAGAATACAGAATCCTGAAAGTCTTAGTTTGCCTTATTGTGTTGTCTTTAAATTTGCTCATTAATCAGAGATCAGAAGGCATCAGAATACTAAATATAGAACACATCAAACAGAGAATTACTTGATGTTTGTCAATCAGATCAACTATTATGTAGGTTCTTTCGTCAAGGGCAAAAGGACAGAACAGGATTTCAAGCTTGATGACTACTTTTTTAAGTCTCATTTTATTTTCCATTTCAAACATGTGCCAAGTTCTTAATTTATTTCATTTCAATAAAACATGTCAAGTAAATGTGTATTCTTCTTTTTTTTTTCTCAATATAAGAATTATTAATTCCACATTTTTTTGGTTTGGATTTTACAAATGAGTAAAGCGTAGCAACTTAATTTTTAAGACAGGATGCACATTTTCAAAACTGTTCACTTGTAACACATCTCTTTCTTAGCCTGATTTAATGCATTCATTACAGCTGCATATAATTTGATTCACTCATAACTATTATTTCTAAACATATTTGTAATATACACTGGCAAACTCTGGTTTAATTAACAGAACAGTATGATCTTTTTATTTAACAATCAGTTATTTATCTAGCAAATACGGCAAGGCACATGTTTCAAATCACCCTGGTTACCGAATTAAAAATGGCAGCGGCTATTTGCTCTAAGTCTAAAAAGCAATTAGATGCTATTTACACTAAGTGCAAATAACCATGTATCCTATTTACTCAAAGTGAAAATAGCAGCATTTTTGTGACATGCTATTAGTGCAAATAACTATACATTCATTTACAATATGTAGTAGGATTTTCTGCTATTTATGCTACTTATTGTAAATAAACAACCAACAAAACTGTCTTCTATTTTACATTTCTGTCTGATTTTAAAGTTCGTTTTTACCTGAATTACACACAAATAAAGTTAAACAAACACTACTGGTTATAATTTTGGTTATAATGTAAAATACATCACTTACTGCGTATTTTATTATGTATTTTATAATGTATGCAAAGGCAAGGCTTGATATTTTTAGCATTATAAAAGTCAGTTATGTGATTAGAAGTAACACTGATGAAACATTTGTAGTAAAAGCATATTAAGTCATTTGTTTTATATAATTTAAAATATGCTGAAGTGTTAAGGGAAATGATCGGTATTAAAATATTAATATATTTAAATTTATATAAAAAATTCTAAATGCAAAAAAACCCCCCCAAAAAACAAACAAATGGCATTGTAATTTACTTGCATAAAGCAGCAGCATGATAAAGCAGCAGTAACACATTAATAATTCATACCTGCACTTTTAAATCTCACTTCCAAAATGGAACTGCAAAAAATAAGTTTTGGATTATGTGCCAAATTATTTTGCAGAAATGGCAGGTGTGACCAAGTGCCTAAAGCTGGTGATCAGAAGGATAGTGTGTGAAGGAATGATAATCACTACCATGGCCAAGAGCCAGGCATCTTTCGGATTGCTGCAGGGTAACTTTTTGTTAAGTCAAGAATGCAATTGCTTTGAATAAAAGCATCTGCTAAATAACTACTGTACTGGCTTAGCAACTAGAGCCAGGGTAGGCTTCTCAACAGACGGCACACAGCACTGTCTGCATTAATTTTGTGGCTGGCATCATGCTGAAGATATATATATTACAATTTGCGCTTAAAATATAAGACAGTGTGATTTTTTTTTTATATTAAATGTGTATAATCGCAGAAGCAAAAGCTGCTCGTTCGCTGCAGGCGCTGTAACTAATGTGCAATTAAAAAGCATGTGCCATATCCCAAACAACTTAAAGGAACACTCTTTTTTTTTTTTTTTTTTTTTTAGATATCTATTTTCCATATTCTCTGGAGGTAAACAGCTTAGTTTTACAATTTTTTGAATCCATTCAGCTGATCTCCAGGCCTGATGGAAGCACTTTTGTCTCTTTTTTTTGGTCATAGATCATTGAATCTGATTAGAGCATCTCGCTCAAAAAAAAATGACCAAAGAGTTTTAATAAGTTTACCAGCACCTGAAAATGCTGGGTACTGTTTCAGGCATTGCGTAATATCATTGAGCCAGCTGCATTCATGGTACGGCAGCAAAATTCCTGTATTACACGTGTTTTCTTTGTTCGTGTGTCACAAGAAACTAAGCAAGCAGGAAAGAAAGAGATAAAAATAAGGAAAGGGTTCCTGATGTCTTTAGGTACTTGACATTTAAAAGCAATGCAAAAAATAACATCAAAGACATATAAATTTCAGTTTCTCTTGCCATTCCGCAGAAGAATTTCTTTTTCTTTTAAATGAATTTGTTGCATACTAAAAAGAATTTGAAGAGGATGATAAATAAAGAGGAGGAGCATTGAAAAGAAGTGGGCAGGTAAGTGACAGATGAGAAGAGAAATTGGAGAGGCTTATAGAACTATATAAAAGGGGTTGTAAGAGTCTCAGAGGACCAAATTAAACACCAGCATCCATTCTGCCATAGAACAGAGGGACTGTGTGAAGATGTGGAGAATAACGTGCGTCACTTTCACCCTTCTCATGTGTGCCAAAGGTAAGGTCTCATGCTACATCTATTAAGGTGAGGATAACTGTGAACAAAGACATTATACAGAACAACAGAGAATATGTTTTTGCCTTCTTTGTGGCACAGCGCATAAGAGCAGCCTCAGGGCTTTGTTAAAATAATGACTCACTGACATGAAACTTGGAGTTCAGTATCATGTAGGTATGAACGATGAACTCATTTGACCATTAACTCATGGGTTAGTGAGTCGTTTTAACAGTTTTATCTAAAGAGCCACCTCATTTGATCATCAGTCAGACTAAGCAGGTTACTGTCTAATCATATTCACAAAGAAATTACTCTTATGAGCCAGTTCTTGTGATGAGCACAGGAAAAACTGCTGTGATGTGTCGAATATACTACTGGTCAAAAGTTTGGAACAATTGAGATGTTTTGCAATGTGTTGGAAAAAAGCACTGTTAAAAACAGAAATATGTAAAAAATATTATTACAATTGAAAACAACTGTTTTCCATATTTTCTATAACTGTTCACTATATTTAAAAATGTATTAATATTCTGAAAAGGATGAATTTTAAGCAGGCAGTACTCCAGTCCTTCAAAAGCATAAGAGCATTACAATAAAAAAAACAAAACAACATATTCCAAACTTTTATGGTAATGTGTGTAAATAGAAGTCATGTCCACCACTTATCTTAACTTTTAGGTTTTAACTAACCATTATTAGTACAATAATGTTGCACAGGTTTATTATTTATTAAAAATGTAAAAATGAAAGTGCTCTAAGTACACTCTATTTCTACCCTTGCAGGTTCACTTTCTCAGCTGAATGGTAAGATCTCCTTTCATTCTAAAGACATAAAATCTAAAATGTAGAAATGCTTATGTAAACCATCTGTCTTCCTCATAGTTTGTGGACAGGCTCCTCTAAACACTCGCATTGTGGGTGGTGTGAATGCACGTGAGGGCTCATGGCCGTGGCAGGTCAGTCTGCACACTTCTGGAAGACATTTTTGTGGAGGCTCCCTAATCAACAATGAATGGGTGCTGACAGCTGCTCACTGCTTGCCTGGGTAAGATTTTTAAATGTAGATAAGATGTACACATGAGATATTTTGGCATGCTTGACATCATCCCGGGTGCCTGTTTACATCACTTCACTAACACTTTAATACATTTGACTGCATTAAAGGATAATGTACTTTCAGCAGGCTATCACAGAATAAAGCCCAACAGGCTTATCGGTTAAATAACAACCTGCCGGATGTACATTATCCCACTTATTACATGGCTTCTTGCCACAAAAGTAAATAATTAGACACAAAACATTGATCTGAGTTGAAACATTTTACTTACCTTGTTGAGATCCTTTGCGTCATGTGTTTCATAATCTGTCTGCATGTTTTTCTATTTTCCATTTAAATACTTGGTTAAGCGTTTTAACACCCTGTCTACACCAAACGTGACAAATGTTGCGCAGCGCCGGCACAGCTAATGTCTGTCTACATTGGAGCCGACAAAGCAACCATTGAAAATCATTTCAAACTTGTATCAGTTGTGTCATAGAATGCAGCACAGTCTGGTTAGTGCCTACAACCTTAAGAAAATGTTATTTTCATTTCATCTCGCATATAAGGCAGCGTTTGTAAGCTCAGAGCTGCTTTGTCTGCAGCCTTTACCGGGGAAACCTCTTGTTTCTCATACTTAAAGCACCTCCAGCTGGCAGAGAATAAGTCTGCATTTTTAATAAATCTGTCTGATTTACGCAGCAAACATATTTTGCTTGTTATCAAAAAATAATCTACTCTAGAATGACTTCGCTGTTATTATTGAAGCCACAAGAAGCCATTTATTACACGACCTCTTGCCACAAAAGTAAATAATTAATAAATAAATGAATAATATTATACAATAATGAATAATTGTTTTAACTGGGGAGTCAGTCATCTTCTATTCACTGCTGAAAACGTTTGTTTTTTCCACACATGTAGAAATTAATGTTAAAGTCCTTGAAAGCATTTTTAAGCCAGAGGATGGCGCCAAACTGTGAGCGACAGCGGAGTGATGTAATTATTAATGGTCATGATGATTTAAAGTACCAGGATGAGCCTGTGTTATTAGTTTAACCGGTTGTTATCTGGAAATAACAAACCTTGGAATGTGGCGACTGAACAGCGTGTAATAATACCATAACAACTAGGCAGGGTGCGATTTGTATGGGGGGATGGGGGGTTTCCCCCCTCTGGTATATGCATCCCTGCCCCTGCTGAATTACTTTGTGTAGACAATATAGACAGACTAGCTGTTGTGGTGCAACATTTGTTGCGTTCGGTGTAGATACGTGTTAAAATGCTTAACCATGAGTTAAAATTGAAAATAAAAAATATTTCTAATTATTTACTTTTTTGGCAAAAGGCCTGTAATAAGTGGGATAATGTAAATTCAGAAGGTTGTTATCGCAGAATAAAGCCGATCAGTCTTATACACCGTTGTGCTTTATTCTACGATAACAACCTGCTGAATGTACATTATCCCTTACTTCCCACCAGGCACCAGATGTCCATATAACGTCAGATTAACGTTGGACAGACGTTACATTTTGGTTGAAAATGAAAATCGAGTTGACGTCAGGATTTGTGTTACACAACCTCAATACAACAAAATATCAACGTCAGATGACGTCGGTATTGGACGCCAATTTAACATTGACATTAGACGTTGAATATGCATTGAATTTTGGTCACCTGACGTTGCAACCAAAATATAACCAAATATCAACATGACATTGTGTGCGGGTGGGTTATAGCATATACGTTCACAAAAAACACAGGTGCATGCTTTGGCATGGCAGCCAATAATTAATAACCATATCCTTACCTAAATCCTGCGTTTGGAGTAGGCTCAGTTGCAGAATCACATCACTCTGTGCTTTTCACATTATTATATCACGTCAAGTCCCTTTTATTTATATAGCGCTTTTAACAATACAGATTGTAGGTATCTTTATCTTTAGTAGCCTAGTTAGCTATCTCTGTGTCATACCTTGTCGCTTGTCAAGCATGAGAAACATGTGCTATTTTATGTAAATTTTGAATAGGCTGTATTATCCTATACATCTATTAAAGTAGTTCACTGTTGTGTGTGATGGCAAAATGACAGCTGAAATTTGATTAATTTATAGCCTTCTCAATAATAAAATCTATGGAGATAAAAACAGTTCGAGGATATAACAATGTTTTAACGATAAACCTGTGCTATATTAATAAATGTGCTATATTTTTTGAGGGGCCGTTCACATGTGGCGTCTTTCGCGCTCTCAAGTCCTCATTTTCTTCAGGCGCGTTCTCGCCTCACGAACGCACTGCGGGTCATGATCAACCAATCAGCTTCATCCTTGAAAGCGCATGCCAAAATAAAGGAACAGTTGGTCAAAGCTGTACAGGGAAAGCCATTTAAAAGAAAATTTTGCAGCTAAGCGAGCCTTCACGCTGACTGCGCACAAATCTCCGTAAACGCCTGATTATACTTGATTATTATAAGCAGCGTTTATACTCGTCGCGTTCGCGGTGGAACTATTGTTTGAAACGGCAGGGGGCGACTCAGAGTAATTGGCCTCTTAAATTAACGGGAAAGTGCTTCAAAGAAGAAGTTGCAAACCTGCCTCACTCAGTTGAATGAATAAATGTATTTATTCATAAACTTATTAGGTTGTGGAGGATACTTGTGTCCATTTGGAGAACACACGTGAAAAAAAATGGTTGTAGTAAGCCTTAACTTCACATTAACCACACTACAAAAGAACTAAAGAACAAAAAAGATCATATAACATAGAAAAGTGATCATGCAAAATGAGCATCAATACATTTTTTTTATTTTATCCCTATAATTTAATTTATCAATTGCATTTCTTTAACAATTATTTGACCAAGATACAACTATATGGAAATCTGGAATCTGAGGGTAGAGACAAATCTAAATGCAAAGAAAATTGCCTTTAAATTTGTCCAAATGAAGATCTTATCAGTGCATATTACTGATCAAAAATGAGGTTTTAATATATTTTCTGTAAGAAATTGACTAAATACTTTCATGAAATATGATCTTTACTTACTCTCCTAAGGATTTTTGGCAAAAAAGAAAAATCAATAATTTGGACCCATACAAAGTATTTTTGGCTATTGCTACAAATATACCCAGCGACTTAAGACTGGTTTTGTGGTCAAGGGTCACAAATATATCTTTAGAAAAGTTTTTAATTAGCTACCACTTAGCAAAGTAAAAAATATAAAACAAAAACTCTTTCATTATAATGATAATCTGTAAACAAAATTATATAAAGGTTCCCACGGCGTAAAAGACATGAAGTGTATACATTTTTTAATATTTTTCTAGTTTCTCATGTTCAATCTCTCTGCTTGTTTTCAGTGTCACTGCATCCAGTCTGCGTGTGTATCTGGGAAGGAGGACACAGCAAGGAGTCAATGCCAATGAAATCAGTAGAACTGTGAGAACAATAATCGTCCACTCTGCTTACAACAGCGCCACAAACAACAATGACATCGCTCTGCTCCGGCTGTCCTCCACAGTCACCTTTAACGACTATATCAGACCTGTGTGTCTGGCGGCCCAGAGCAGTGTCTTCAGTGCTGGCACCAGCAGCTGGATCACAGGCTGGGGAGATGTTCAGTCTGGAGGTACAAACAGATACAAACCCATTCATTCAAATGAATATGTACTCCTAATGACTAATAGATAGTTGTGTGTGTTTTCGGTGTTCAGTGAGTTTACCTGCTCCTGGGATCCTGCAGGAGACTATGGTTCCAGTGGTGGACAACACTCGATGCAGTAATCTTCTGGGTTCTGGATCTGTTACCAGCAACATGATGTGTGCTGGTTTAAACCAGGGAGGCAAGGACACCTGCCAGGTACAACAAATACATCAATTTCTCTGACATGAGATAATTGGTTAAAGATAAGCTCCAGTAATGTAAATATACACATATAAAACAAATTAGAAGGTGTTATAGAAGGTGACACACATTATCATGCACAAAATTCCATCACAATCACGACACCAAAATAATGCAATATACATTCGTCCCCATTTGTAGTAACTTAAAACATTGTTCTTTCATCTTGTCTCTCTCTGTAGGGGGATTCTGGAGGTCCAATGGTGAGCAGGCAGTGCACAGTGTGGGTTCAGTCAGGTATCACCAGCTGGGGTTATGGCTGTGCTGATCCCAACTCTCCCGGTGTTT
>JAUMHQ010000058.1:13304764-13315646 GCA_032361165.1 Enteromius paludinosus
CTACATACCTTCTATGTACATATCAGAGAACAATTTAAAATATTCTCTCAATGCATTCTATGGCACCTTTAAAATGTCACTTGTCCTCACCTCGTTTTAAAATTCCCACCACTAATGAGCAGACTAACAGTCAATCAAATACAACTTATTTTTCTTCAGTCTAACAAAATACACATATTGTCTGTTGTTGTTAATAATAAGAGGCAAAAAAATGTCTATTTTATAAATGTAGGTATAATTTGGCTTTTTTTAAGTTCAAAATGTAAGCTAAATATGCATGGTTTCAGTTTGCATTAAGAAGAAAAGGCAGTCTCTTAAAATATCAATAATGCTAGTTGTCTGTAGGCTATAGCTCATTCTGTAGGGGGAAAAAACAAAAACAAAGGTGAGATATTCATAGGATGTGGTTTGCAGTGACCTTAAACTGTGGCAATTCGTTTCAGAAAGAAAACTGAAACCAGCAGTCCTTAATAAAGTGACATGTGGACAATAAAACATGCCTTCACCACAGCATGTATGTGTTACATAAGTCCACCAAAAAAGTGTGACCTATTTATTAGGACCACAAGGATGTTACATTGATGAGCTTACTGTATTGTGTCTTCTCAGGATGTGGAACGACACCGATCTTCTAAGAAATGATACCTTCTCTTGTGCGTCACCATCTGTGGAAGGCTACCGTTATTTTGGCGTCCTCCTGGGATCGGCTGTGACCATAGTAGGAACCATAGGGAATATTCTGACGGTTCTTGCCTTTGCTACTGATGTCAGCCTGAGGACACGTTTCAATGTTCTCATAGTAAACCTTGCCCTCGCTGACATTCTTTACTGCATGATCCTCCAACCGGTCAGCGTTGACTCATACCTACACCTGCACTGGAGAGGTGGAGCCATGTGGTGCCGTATGTTTGGATTCCTCCTGTTCCTGTCCAACAGCGTATCCATAATTACACTATGCCTTATTGCTATGAGCCGTTATTTGGTTGTTGCGCATCGCACTTCTCCCTGCGCCCGTCTACTCCTGTCCCACCGTGGAGTGGCGGTGCTCCTCATCTCATCCTGGGTGCTGGGGGTGGCCAGTTTCGCCCCACTTTGGCCCGTCTATGTGTTTGCCCCACAAGTGTGCACGTGCAGTTTTCACCGCTCTGAAGGGCGGCCATACACCACTGTGCTGCTCTTCCTATACTTCTTCTTGGGCCTGGGTTGTGTGGGCCTTTTCTACTTTCTGATCTACCGAAAGGTGCGTGTAGCCTCTAAGGCTTTTCTGAAGTACAGGCCCAGTCGTCGCTCATCAAAACGCAAGAGGGCTGAAGCTGAAGCAACGACGGATGATAGCGGGATCAGTGCTGGAGCTTCAACAACTCAAAGCTGCGAGATCAGTCATGATGAGGCAGGAGCGGAAAAGAATAAGAACAAAGCGCAGGGGAAATCTGAGGGCAACACAAGCACAGAAGAACCCAAAAACTCCATTCAAGACACAGATACATCTTCGAAACCTACTCCGGTAACCATCCAGACCACTCCAGCTGCCAACTCAGGAGAGGACAGTGAATTTAAGCGTGTAACTCGAATGTGCTTTACAGTTTTCTTGTGTTTTGTTGGCTGTTTTGCACCATTTCTGCTGCTGAATGTCGCTGATAAGGCGAACCGTGCACCACAGGTTGTTCATATGTTTTGTGCAAACCTCACTTGGTTAAATAGTTGCATTAACCCTTTGTTGTATGCATGCATGAACCGTCAGTTTAACCAGGCCTACAAAGAACTGCTATGCAAAGCTGTACATCCATTAAACTGGATATGGACAAGCCGTCGGTTCACAATAAGATAAGCGATGAAAAAAAGTCATTTAAATGTTAAAGTAATGCTGTTTTCATAGCGATCTTGTGCTGTAGATGTTCAGGGACTTTACATAGCTGCACTCCATTCCGTTGAGAACATCACAGTTCACCATCAGTTGCATATAAAGCACAATTAAAACAATTCAACCAAACGTAACTCAAAATTACATGCATTTTATGAAGTACGCCGTTTTATTTTTTTCATTTACTTCCTATATTGTCAAAAAGCTTGTCTTTATTTAGCTCATCTTTGACTATAATGGTCTGTAGACATTTCTTTCTCAAGTGGTGGGATTTTCCAGTTCCATCAAAGATCGGAAAGAAGACGTGTCATGTGGCTTTTCACTGCAAACGCACAAACTTTCTCTGTTTCATTTCCTCATTGCACATATGCACTAATCACGCGTGCCACCACAGGAATGATTCATAATGATGTTAAGAACATTTGTAACCTTGTTGGAGTTTAAAGCTGGGTGATGGAGAAAACAAGAACAGACATGCCTCACTGCTTCATTTATTATCTCACATAGGAAACCACAAGAGTTTCTTAAGTCCTCTATTGCTTGCTGTGTTGTTTCCATTTTGATTTATCTGCTGTTTAAGCTAGACCACCAGAATATGACAAACTTGTATAATTGTATTTTTTATTAAGGATTATTTGCACAGTTCTGCAAAATGTTAGGTGGATCTGTAATGTGTGTATTGCACATCATCAGTGTTCTGTAAAATATGATTCAAAATGATAACATACTTACGAAAGTTTGTTTCTTAATTGGTTATTTTAAAATAAAGCAACATAAATGAAATAAAAAACAGCAGAAGTGCTTTTCTTGCAAAGGTTTTGGCACAAAAGGTTTATCATGAAGCAGATTAAGGTTTGAATTGGTCTATATATGTTTGAATTTGCTTTTTTAGAGCTGTACACAACACCAAGCATTTCGCATGTCTAGGCAAGTGTTCCTTATTGTGTAATCTGTAAAAAATCTTAACATTGGAACAAAGGAAGAGCCATATCACAATTCTGTCAAAGCTGAGGGCACATTATACTTAGGTCATCAAACAAAATCATGTGTATTATGCATATGGACCTCAGAATGACCACAAGAACCGTTTTTTACATTATTCGTGATATCAATGTTTAATATTTGGAAATGTTCAATTCCAAATCCAGTTCGCAAGTCTATATATATAAATGTGTGTATACAATGGAACCTGTTAGATGTTTTATTGAAGAATATTGTACCATTTTTAACTATTTCAACAATGTCTTGTTCACAAATACAAAACACATAACAGTAAGGTTGACAATGGACAAGGGCAAACTTGGTTACATGCATTTGAAACAGTCTACAGATTTCAAACAGAAGTGCTTATGTGGTAACAAAGTGATTCTGCAAGAAAGGGATTCAACTTCAAATGAAATCTCTCTGAAAGATTTTAAAGACTGTCTTCAAGGAGACAACAGATTCAGTTAGAGGAACACATTCACTTTCTCTGTAAACAAAATTTATTAACAACAAATAATTTCACTTACCAAGAAATCAGAAGCATTTTGTAGCTACTTACACGTTTCCACTCAAGTGCATATTTTTATGGCATCGTAAATCACAGTGTTTCTCTCAGAGCAATCATACAATCAGTCTAATTCAAATTCATTTAGTTTAAAAGATATTAACATGTAAAAACAAACATTATCAAGTATTTTCACCAGAGAGATAAAGTTCTAATCAAAACTCTAACTGATGACTCAACTAATCCATTACAAAAAAAAACAGGAGTATTTCTACAGGCTTCAATTTGGGCAGTTTAGTGAAAGCCATCAAATCCTAGAGTTATACTATAAAAGCATCATCCACATTGGTGCCTTTAAATGTCAAATTAAGTGACAATATTTACAACAAGCATTTTAAGGTGCTTTAAATTCACTTGTCATTTCAAAGACATTTTCTTTTCACTTTTTGAACTTAAAAATTGTGCATAAAATTTACAAGAAAAAGTCTTTGCTGTTGAGATGTTTTTTTAAACCATTAGCTTACAGCTAACGCCTAACTCACATTTCTAAAGGTGTTCAATAACACATTAATAAAGTTTATTGCATCCACTATTAAATTATCTTTTCATTAAGGTCCATTTAATTAGAATAAAAGAATACAAACTTTTCTTTCGGCCTGCATAAAAGCTGACTATATACTTGGACCATAAAAACATGATCTTAATTGTATTTAAAAAAAATATTTTTCTATGTAAAATTTTTACATAGTCATCCAAACTCTATTCTCTAACTCTCATCTCCACTAATTTTTTTTGCAAAAGTGCTCTGATATTGTTTAAATTAATTCCAATAAAACATTTTTTCCAGCTTATATTTATAGGGATGGACATTTGCTAGCAGCTTACAAATAATGAGATCACAAGACCTCATCCTAAAGGTTTTTTTTTTTTTTTACCTCTAAGGCTTTACTCTCATAAAAAAGGAAAAGTAACAGATGACTGGATGTGTACACATTCAGATATAAACAATAAATGGATAAAGTTATGAAATCAGTACTGAAACTGCATTTTGCGTGACTACTTGATACTTATTTACAGCAAATCGGGTTATGGAAAACATTATAGTTTGAGATTTAGCTAACCACATGGATCATGGTTTTGTATTAAAATTGATGAAATTCAGGGTGTCAGTGGTGTGTTGGGACAGCCAAGGTCTTGAAAACCAGTATCTAGGATAAAGTCATCAGGCTCTGGCTGCATTCGTAGGTTTATGCTATTTAGGATGTTTGGAGAGTTTATAAACTCATGCAATGTGACAGTAACATCATTGTCTGGAGAGAATGCACCTGCAAGGAAATCCAGAGGGCTCTCTGAAAAGTTGTCTTGGAGGCATGATGGTGAAGTTTGGCTGGCTGAAGTAAATGGATCTGAAAAAGTGCAGTCACTATCACTCTCCAAAATACTGTTAAGCACATCATCATCGATGGTAGAGATGGAGAGCATCGGAGACTTCTCTTGGAGCAACAAGTCATCATCACCCGCGTCAGAAAAAGCATGAGGGTCTTTTAAACATGAAGGAAATGAGAAAGCAAGAGAGAATTAGCATTACAATAATAACATCTTGTATTTTTGATGTTCTTCAGCTTCACTTTTAAAATTAAAGTTCTAGAAGGAGTTTTTCACAATGCTATCTCAAATATGTATGTTTTAGTAAATTAGCATAAGTTAAAAGTAAAATATGTACAGTTTCCAATGAGATCGGGCTGAAAGAACCTTTTTATTAAACCTTTTTCCACCATAAAAGAACCTTTTGTGCAGTGGAAAGGTCCAAAGGATGTAAAAGGTTCTTTACGGAACCCCTAAAGGTTAATAAAAAAATCCTTTATTTTTAAGAGCATTGGGTCAGCTTTAGAGATGCACAATATATCGGTACCATATCAGTTATGAGCAGAGAGTGTTCATTTTGCCCAGAAATTTTTCAAAATTCATCTTTAAAAATGCTAATAATTTAATAACCCTGTTAAAATGAAATTTTTAGCAAATCTCAAAATGAATATTTATTTTTCATAGTGTTCATTAATACAGTATAAAAAATGTTTGATATTAATTTGTTTTCAATTTCAAAATCGGCCATAACTTCAGCTTATCGATATCGGTGCATCCCTATATTTTGCATGTATGTGTGGCATGCAACCTCAAGCTTCCGCAAACATGCAGTTATGGTTAGATTTGTGTCATTGAAAAACAGCAAGACCACCGTCACAGTCCACCACACAAACACAAAGTCTCCGTGAAAAATTACCCAAATGCACTTGGATAGAGAAAAAAAAAAAAAAAAGAAAGAATCTAAACAAAATGACAAAGTTTACTGAGCATCTGAATGAAAGAGAAGCATTCATAAAAGGTAGCATCTAAATTCAACAGGAAGCCTTTTGCAACCAAGACACATTTAGTGATCATCCAGCAAATCAGATGCAGTTTAGGGTCGAGCTGATTGGATTTGGAGGGGCCGTGGAGGTGGGACTCACCTCTGTCCTGTGTGAACAGGTCAGATTCTGGCCCTTCTCTGACGCCAGAACAGCCATTCCTGCAGCAATCAAGCACAGATCACTCCAGTAAACCAGGGGAACAGCCATCTCAGATTCTACTCATTTCAGACTCTTACAGTCTGCTCCAGAACTTCACATCATCACACTTATCCTCAAATAACATTGCTGTAAGATCTTGAATACTGTTTTCTCACAATACGACCCTCACATAATCACATCTAGTAATAACCTGTATTACCTCTACACAGGCAGCAATAAAAAAAAGTGAATATCTGGGAACCGGATATAATTCATTTTCTATATTCCGCTCATTTTCGCAGACATGAAGCACTGTACTTGGTACTCAAATTTAGGAATCAGTCTGAACTTTTAATTAATAATTTTTTTTTTTTTTATTAAACTATTCATTTATGTTAGGGATGTTCATTTTAACCGTTTAATCGTTAACCGACCCATTAAGTTAAATGGTTTATAAAGGCATTTCATTTTAAAAGGTTTGCTGCATTGTTAATATTCAACACTCATAGCCTATATAAAAATGTGTTTTTAGGGAGTCACATTTTATTGGTCACATTCACACAGCAGCAGAATACAGTTGTCAGTCCGGTAAGCAGGCTGCTTGAGTTCTAATACAGGGAGTGACAACCGCATTCTGTAGCGGAACTAACCTGTATATTTTCAGGACTCACGCAACAGCATTCTCTGAACACACGCACTGCATGAACAGAACAGGACTGGACGTTCTGTGTTCACACAGCAGCAGAATACAGCTGTCAATCCTGTTTTTGAATCTTTAATACGGTAACGTTCACACACAGTTTGGTTTTGTCCAGTTCATTTTCCGGACTCACAACCGCATTCTCGGAACACACACTCTGTGTGAACGGTACAGGATGTACTACATGTCATACACTAAATTGCTGCACAAACGCGCATGTTTTTATGCGTTTTGGGTAACTTATAGTGATGGATGAATTAGCATTTGTAATGTTTTTTGTCAGGTTGCGAAAGTGCTGCAGGCGTATGATATGTAATGATACGATCACGTCAATCCTCCTCTTCTGTTGTTTTGCTATTTTTGCGCATGAGGCCTAAAATGAATCTGCAGAAAACAAATTAGTATTTTTAATGGGTCACAGGCGCTTATCCTTTCTAATTGAATTCAATTCTAATTTTAAATAATGTTGTCGGTTTGTCTGTCACGAGAAATAAACAAAAGGAACATCCCTAGTTTATATAAGTTGTATATTGTATTGCCTTCTTGTTATATGTATAATTGTATTTATTAAAATTTTTACTTTCTAATTTTTTTACTTGCATTTTTAACACGCTTTGTATTTAAATGTTTATACTTCTATCCAAGGGTTTGAGAGAAAGTAATTTCAATTCTCTGTATGTCCTGTACATGTGGCAGAATTGACAATAAAGTTGACTTTGACTTTGAAGTATTTTTATATTAGTTTAAATACAAGAAGTTTATTACATATTCTTAATTGTTTATGGTGAAACATAAAACCAGTGAAACCATAAACACCAGGCAAGAGACAGCACATGTCACAAATATTATGTAATTACGCAAAGTATGCAAACTCAAACGCAAATGTAAACCAATAAACAAACACAGACTTACTCTTTAGAGACAAAAACCAATTTGGTTTTGAGGTACTTCAGGTAAGGATTCTCCTCTGAAACAAAAACAACACAAAGACAGTGACTTTTTTGATAGAAAAAATTTAGTACTTGTTATATTAAATAGCTTAGTTTGAACTAATTTTATATTTATACTAAATTAAAAACAAAGCAAATATTGCAAACTATTGCTTGGGGTAGTTTTTTTCAATGTTAATATTTATTCCAAAATAACTGGCCAACGTATAATATTTATATGCAGACTTAAGGGAGAACTTTCATCCAAAAAAAGGTTTTATTTTATTTATTATTTATAATGTTGTTACAAAGCCTGAAATTGACCACATTCTACATAAACCACTCACCTCCAGTCTTTTCACTGTAGTATTTGCCAAAGGCCTGATCTTTAGGAGTGTTTGGGTAAAGGTAATGCAGTGGGTTATCTGGAACATTTTCTGCTATCATGATCCGAAAGTTGCAGAGGATATCAGGTAAAGCGATCTGCTTTAGGTCAGCACTGGTGAATGGTTTGACTGTTTGCACACTCGGAGTGCCTAACAAAAAAAAGAAATTGTGTATTCAGTCTCACATTTCACCGGAGTGGCCAAACACTGAACTATGTCTAAAAGAAGTATATATATGAGATAGTTTACCATCATTAGCGGACTGCACCCAGCTGAATGTGATTCCTCCATCTTTGATGCTTTCACTAAAACGCAAGAGGAAAGTACCATCCCGCTTCTTCTTTAATAAAAGTCTCTCCTTCCCCTTGCTGACAAAGCCCATTATAGACCTACGTAACAAACACACTTGTGTTAAAAACACACTCGCTCCATGATGATTTTTGAATCTGTCTATCATCTATATATGGCATCCATACCCATCACTCCACAGGTCTGACAGGTAGAGTTTAACCAGGTTTAGAATGCCATCCAGCCACACCCACAGGGAGAAGTTTGTATCAAGGAGGTTCTCCTAAACCACACGTAGACAACCTTGAGTAAACAAAACACTCATACGTCTATCTCAGGCATTTCATAAAAGACTTGCGTAAATGTTTTTACCTTACTGAACCTAGCCCAGGATATCTTACAGTTGTCATAGCTCTGTTGTTTACCTAATAAGAAATATGACATTATTAACAAATACTTTATGAACTTTATATTATGTTATCTATTAAAGATTGATAGGTGTGGCAAGTGCATACCAAAGAGCTTGATGGCGAGGGTCTCCAACTGGTCACTGTTCAGACCACGTTTCCCACAGGAGAGAAACTGGCAACTTAGCATTTCCCCAAACTGTGGCCAAGTGGCTGCAGGAGAGGTTTCAAAAAACTTGACGTTCTAGATGCACACACACAAAAAAGGAGAATTTTAGTGATGCAAATATTAAAAAGCGATTCTATTATGATGATTCGAGCTTTTCATGAACCGAAAGCAAGTCTTGCTCCTGACCTCGGGATCTGAACAGAGCATGTTAAACCACAGAACAGATGCCCAAGCACTCTGCTGCTGACTGGAGTTTGAAATCACCACAACAGGAAGGGAAGAGGTCTGGGATGAAAAAAAAGGAAGGATGGTCATAAAAACTGGACTGCCATATCTATGGAATGTTCAAACTTTACTGAGAATGTTCTGGATGAGGAAAGGATGTTTTACCTCCAAAGGGACAGAGAGGCCTTGATACTCAAACTGGGTATGAAAGGTTATTCGGTGCAGTTCTTCAGTCACACTCAATGAGAGCTACACAAAACAAAAGCAGATTAATAAAAATACAACTCTGAATTTGTCTTCTTATTTTTTTATTTTGTGTAATTATTTGTCTAATTATAGCCAGCAATGTAATTCAATGCATTTTATTAGAAGTGACTCTTACTGTGATTTCACACTTATGTAGAGTGTTTGTTTTATAACCTGAGATGATTGACCCATTAGTTTGGTTAATTTAGGTATATTTCGAAAATTGCAGTCAGATCCATACCAAAACAACTGGCTTGAGGTCAACTGAATGAGGTAGTCCTGGTCCAAATAAACTCTGGAGTAGGGATGTTCATTTTAACCGTTTAACCGTTAACCGACCGATTTGAAGTTTGACCAATTAAAACAATCAGTTTAAAAGGTCATTTTATTTATTCATTTATTAAACATTTTATTGGCCACATTCACACAGCAGCAGAATACAGTTGTTTAGTACAGGGAGTGACAACCACGTTCTGTAACGGAACTAACCAGGAAATGTTCAGGACTCGCGACCGCGTTCGCGGAACACACGCGCTGTGTGAACGGAACTGGAACGTGCGCTCTGCTGCACAAACGCGCTTCCAGCGGGTGTTACGTGTTTTAATGTGTGTTTTGGGTAACTTATAGTGATGGAGAAATGAGCTGCGTGTCATCTGAAAGTTTTATTAGATCTCGTCAGTTTTCTGCCGGAGCCGCTCTCGTCAGTTTTGTGTTCTGTGTAGGGATGGCACGGTTCATGGAATAAAACAAAAAACGAACCGTTCGGTTCACTTGTCTCGGTTCGGTGCATGCATGCGTTGCATGGTTTGACGGTTCATGACATGCGCAGTGTAGCCTCGTGCCTGTATGTGACGTCAGTGTGTTTCCCTTTCAGGCAAAAGAATTGAGGTGTCTAGTGTGTGGAGTGAGTGCTGCAGGTCATAATACTGTACGTTTAGAAATGGCAAGTGGGAGAGAAAAGGAAGGCTGCCCGGAGTTGGAGGATGCGCCAGCGTCGTATAAATCATTTCCGTGAAAGGAAAACAGATGCACATGCAAAGAAACGGGGCTTTATATGTCATCCGCGCGCAATATAAGCACTCACACGCAAACATCCCTGCACTCGATCTTTCCTCACCTGCTCGCGCGAACACTTTTATTTTTGTCAGTCGTGGGGCGGGCAGTCTTTGTGTGCTAAAAGGCACATACATTCATGTAGCTGGCAATACAAGTTCTCTTTTTTTGCCAAATAAATGAAAAGCATGTTGAAATCATCATATCTTTCCTCTTGCTGTATCAAAATCTCACCAAGCATTCCTCAGGGATGTTCCCAATAATGTGCTTTAAGTCAAATAAAAAACATTACATGATATAACTTTTTAAATAATTTATCCTAAGTTGTGGATAATTAAGCTATATATCATATGCTAAAGTACATTTCTGGAGTGTTAAAGATTAAAAGAAAAAATTACAAGAACCGTACCGAACCGAAAACCGTGACCCTAAAACCATGAACCGAACCGTGGGTTTGTGAACCGTGCCACCCCTAGTTCTCTGCGTGATTCATATGCTCCGCTTTCTGCGCGCGCTGCTGTCGGTTAATGAAGGTTTGATGAAAGAACTCGCGCCTCGATTGGACTCCTGTCATGTCAGAAAG
>JAUMHQ010000058.1:13315746-13325859 GCA_032361165.1 Enteromius paludinosus
TACTATTTTTAACGGGTCACAGGCGCTTATCCTTTGAATTCAATTCTCATTTAAAATAATGTTGTCAGTTAACGGTTGATAATCGGTCAACAAACGCCGGTTGTCGGTTACGAGAAATAACCGAAATGAGCATCGCTACTCTGGAGTGGTTTGCTTGTAGTGAGAACACAATCCAACTCAACAGACCAACAAACAAAGCTGCATCCGAACTTTACCAGTTAGAGTGGGAATCAAGGCAAATACTGTACACATTTATTTAACAACAGCTAGTCTCAAGAGCTAACTTGTCGATCGCTCCTGAACGGCATGCAGTTTGACCAATGATAGGAGAGTTAAATAAACATGTCATGTAATAATCCTATTTCGGGTGTGCTTGTTTAGTCATTTAAATGTCTTGGCAAAATGCAAACCAGACCAAGGAAAAAAAACGCACTGAAAAAAGGCCCCTGTTCTGCAACACAACAAACAATCTACAGATTTTAATACGCCCTTGATCTGCGTTCACTTGTTTCTGTCGTTGACCATCTGCTGGGTTTATGCATGTTACTTGCAACAGTTGAAGCAACCGTTTACCCAAAAATGAATTTTCTGTCATCATTTATTCACCCTTAAGTACTTCTAAACATGTATGAATTTCTTTGTACAGATAGGAAGATATTTTGAAAATTAAATGGGGGTTACATAATTTCTTCCTCTGTGTTCGGCAGAACAACGAAATTCCTATGGATTTGGAACTACTTTAGGGTGAGTAAACCATGGGTGAAATATTCCTTTAATTAATAGCATTTATTATTCATGAGATCCTTAGAAAACTCACATCATTGATTCCTTTTCCTCCACTACCAACTTTCTGATCTTTTAAAGTCTGTAAAAAAGCATAAACACAATGGTTTATCCTTAACGCACAATTCAAAAACAGCAATTTAATAACATGACAATACTTTCAAAAGTCACAGTGGAAGGACTTACCAAATGTCTGAAATCAGCGACCATACCCCCATTTAAACTCTCAGCCATGTTAAGAGCTTTACTTAAGGTACCCAAAACATTAAATCTTCGAAACCTACAATATAAACAAATTAAACGGGGTATTTAAAATCATAGTCATAAATTATTGAAATGGGGTGATAAGAATGTGTGTGTGTGTTAACACTCACCCTTTTTGTTGCGAAGCAGCACTAAACAGCAGAATGGAGGAAAGAGGGTAAGAATTCTTAACCACTCTATGACTAATTTGAAACCTTATCAAAACATAAATCTAACAAGAATTGCTATGAGATTCGATAGTCTCATAAATAAAAATGAGAAAAGAAGGAAAGAAGTGATCTTACTTGTTAATAGACACAGTCACCTTCATAACATGGTTCAGTTCAGAAACCTTATACAATAATCTGTAAAGAGGAGAGTGACGGTCATTTCACGCTTGAGTGGACACAATCTACATCTCAACAACTTGAACTAAACATTTTTACATTTAAACAATGAGCAGCCAAACGCAGTACTGACATTTAAGGGAAGTATGTAATAGGGCTGTAACGATACACAATATGAAACGGAAATCGCGACACTCAGATCCATGATCCTGTGTCACGGTGTGATAAGGGAGCATCGCGACTCACCCCGTGACTACCTTGAATTGCGCACAGATGAAATTTCACGGTTTTGAAATGAGCTCACGGCTCCCGTTTCTTTGCATGTAGATCTGTTTTCTTCTGGCGTATGTGATTTACCGCGCGCCAGCATCAGGGGTGCGCTCGCGTATTACTGACATAGATTTGCCGCCATAGATATGCGATATTTTCGGTTGTCGATCTTACTTTGGCTTTCAAGTATTTACTCATTGTGCACGAGCCCCATTATCTATTACCAAGCAGGGCACAAATTGTTTTAAAAATAGGTTTTTTTCTCCCACCCCCCACAAAAAAAAAAATAGTGATACGAACCGAATTGTGGGTCAAAAATCGTGATACGAACCGAATCGTGGGTTTGGTGTATCGTTACATCCCTAGTATGTAACGTTCACAAATATTTCTAAGTACTTACTTCCTTAGACCTAATAGGGTTCATATAGAGGACAGTACACTAAAATTAATTCACATATTCTCAGTTTTCTAATGCTTCAAAGTGTATACCAGTGTCACAAGCAATATACTGAATGACACCGAAGCATAATATAATCATTGCTATAGTGAATAGGAGCAGTATTGGCTTTCACTGTTTCGTAGGTGGTGTAATGCGTTGTATAATGTTAGAGCCTAACCTGACTTTAACGGAGAACTGAACATTTGTGCGCAGCACCAGGGGGCCTCGACCTTGTGGCATGGATGGCTGAGTCTCTACAACAAATGAGCTGAAAACACACCAACAAATAATGAAGCACATATGTATGAAGAGAGAGTTGTGTACGTGACTGTGTGTATGCTTAAATGTACCTCTCTATCAGGTGGGTCAGCAAAGTGTCCACTCTACTCTTTAAAGAGGGCTTTCGAACTAGAATAGGGTCATTTTCGTAAGACATCTTTCCTACCAGCTCATCCAGCTTCTGTAAGAACTTCTGCAGCTGGAACAAGCACTCTATAATTTGAGTGAACCTGTCGAAGGCCATAAACATTTTAAAAACAGATCCGAAAGGCGTTCGTACATACCATTGCTCAGAGAAACGTATATGAGGTTACCATTTCTCTAAGTGTTCCAGACTTGTATCATCAGCAGCACCAATGCAGGACTTCTGTTGTTTCTGCTTCCATTCCACCAGTTCCTCATCTATTAGCACTGAGTGCAGAACATCAGCAGCGTCCAACATAGCAGAGATATCAGACAGGAAGTTCTAAGACAACGATACAAGAACAGCAGGGTTAATAAACTTAAATATTTTATTCACTAGGTTTAGTTAACAATAATAAGCCTGAATAGTATAGAATGGAAAATACAAGATTTGCCTACCCTTCTGCATTTATCAAGTGCATTGAGCATCTTCTGGAGACCTTCTACTTGCAATTTCTTCTCTTGTTCTGTGCAAGCTAAAAGGCACATTAAATATTAAGTCAAGTCGCCTTTATTTATATATTGCTTTTAACAACACAGATTGTGTCAAAGTAGATTTATAGTATTTAACAGTAAAATAGTTTGTCATTAATGCAAAAGGACAGTAGTAAACACTCAATTTTCACTTCAAGGCAGATTAACACCACTGAATATGGTGTAAACAAATTCAGTGTGTTTTAATAAAGTGTGCAGACTCACAGTCCATTTGGTGTGTTTGATATTTAAAGTCAAACTCATCCTGCTGCTCCTCCAAACACCTAATGCTGTGCTCCATCACCTGCCAAATGAAACAGTGAATCATGTTCCTGAACAAACACACAAACAAGCACACACACACTAGTATGTATATACTCACAGACACACACCTCTACTTTGGTTTTAAGATCTTTCAGGCTCTTTTCTACTTGTCTCTGGTTCTCCAACTCTACTGCCACTGGCTGAACCTGCATTGTCTGCACCTGCGAGATTGAGAGGGAATGGGAAGAGGCTGATGATGATGTTGATAATGAGAGTGATGATGCTGATGATGATACTTTAAGGTACTAACTTGCTGTGCAAGCTCTGCATCATTCAAGATTTCCTTCTCCTTCACCAGGAACCAGTTGATGATAGTAGCAAGAGTATAAGGCTCCTCTTGATACTTCTGCAAATAAGCAAGTGTAACCCATTATACCATTACTGTCAATGATTAACACTTTACTTGTGTAAATGAGAACATATCAATAACTATAACCATAAAGAGATTTTTTACCAGCTGATCTTGAACAATAAAAATAGAATTATGTTCACAGCAGCACACAAAAATAAAAAGAACCTCATCGTCAGTTGGCATGGATGGTAACACAGTTGAGGTTATACTGATCGCGCCTGGTGTAAACAAGCCTTAATTCTACCACCATGTTTAGCATATTTAGCATTTTTTTATCCTCGGAAATTCAAAGAGGGCATCGGCCATGATGGTTTTGGCAACAGACGTACACTTACCTGAAAATTTTGTTTGTAGCGCCTGAAATTACGCTGCAGTAGGAAACTATCTCTCTCATGCGCAAAACGACTGAACTGGTTGTCCAGATTCTCCAAGAGTACCTGAAACAGGAACGCGGCTTGGGAGGAGTCCCGTGAAGCACGTTCCCTGCAACACACACAGACTTGTTGATTCTCCTTGATGCAGCTGTGCGCTTCTCTTCATCCATGATTAATATATTTTGGAATAGAGAACAATGACAATCGATCCACAAGTTTTTACTTGTTGCTGACAGAGGCACTGCACTCACCAGTCCTGGCCCTCAATCCAATGCGCCAAGTAATGTCTCACTTCCATTGGGAACTCATCTCTGTTGTACAGATCAAAAGCCCTCTGCGAATACACTGTATCCAGCTGCTGCAATCGCTCCCACTGTGTCATCCTACAAAATAAATAAATAATTAAATAAACATTTCATATTTATTGAAAGATCAAGGACTGGTCAGAACTAGGACTGTCCTGTCACTGTTTTGCAAGTTTTTAGCACAGAATAATAATGTATGGTGTGACTTTTCAACATGCCATTTTTTATTCTAAGGGTAAAAGTGGGGGCATATTGAAAATTTTGGGGTCAGTAACAATTGCCCTTCTATGAAAAAGCACTGTGGATGGTCTTTAAAAATGCATACAAGTAAACCCATTTAAAATTTTTAAGAAGATTTTTTTTACTTTCCATTCATCTAAAAAATGTTAAAGAATCGTAAAAAAAAAAAAATCAGAAATTGGAATCTAATTCTAACTGAAATCATATTTCAAAATGTTACTGTATTTTGACTAAAAAAGCATTTAAAAACAACAACAACAACCACCTAATTATTTAAAAAAGTGCACATTAAATTTACAACGTTATAGTGTTATACTATACATATTGTAAAGCTATAGCTGCGGATCCATTATAATATTTTTCCTCTTTTAAAAGCTTATCAAAGTCAGCCATTTTGACCAGAAATTTACATTTCGATTGCCATCATTTTAAGCATGGAATGTTATTATCAGAAAAGATATTTGAGATGTGTTGGAATGTCCACGTGTACCATAAAAATGATGTTGTACGCATTCAAGTATTAATACATTAAATAAGCTAATATGAGGTGAAAACGTGTTTTGAGCACACTGGCCTCGCAGGTGGTAAAGTTCCCCCAACACTGTACACCACTCCACCAACAAGCTACTGGAAAATCTGACTCAAGAACTGCGTTTCTAAAAACCTCGGTCATAATAATGATATAATCTACTAACGTTATATACATTCGAGCGATACATTTGACTGCACAGTGGCTGATGGTGACTGAATACGCATCTCATGGTAACGTTAAATAACTGTCATATTAGCGTATAAGTGAACAACTTACCTGAAACAATCGTCTGCACTTTTGAAGAAGCAATCCTCAATTCTCCAAAGCGATTTTTTTTTTCATACAATAAAGACAAAAATACAGCACTGTACTGAACATCAGCTGACGAGTAAATAAACACACACAAGGAACACTTCTCAGGAAACCGACGGCTCTTTAATCAACCTCCTTCTGCTGTGCCTTTCTGGTGTATTAAAGGGCTCAGCGTTTCCAGTGCTTTGGCCTTTTGCCCGCCCACTGAATCCTTAAATCCCACCCATCTTGAAAACATCGCGTTCGTTCATTGGCGCAGACAGGGACACTGACCACAACAATTGGTAGAATCAGCCGTCAATCAGATTCTTCACAGCGGAGGTGTATTGATAGAACAGCGGTAGAAACGAAACTCGAAAGCTCTCTTCTCGCGTTCCAAGAAATGACGAATCGAAAGTCATGTTATGGAGGGATGTACCTACAGCCTACTAGCGCGGAAATTTAAAGAACTATACCGTCTCTCCAGTAAAACATTATGAGATTAACTTACACTGTGCATATATAAAACATGAGTATATTTTTACATAAAAAACGAGTTCAAAACTAAAATACTGGTAGAAACATTTGTATATTTACTTGTAACTGTTATACATCAATTACATGTATAAAGACATGTACTGTTGGTTTTATGTTGCCTATTCTGTTTATCTTGTATTCTATTGGTGTTCTAGTAGCTCCTCCCACTGATGGCCTAACAGGTAAAATATTAACCATGCTTAACATGAGTAAAGGTCAGCTGACGCTGGAGAACTGCTGTAAATCTTGAGTTACTAAGTCATAAGCGGGTACTAGTCATTCCTCTTATGCAGTACATTTTAAAGTCTGTAACTAAATTTTAATAGTATTTCTATAAACACCAGGCTTTGAAATATTCTAAAACCCAGGCATTATTTACATAGTGACAAATAAAGCATGATGCATAAAAAGGATGTCTTCTGAAAAATGACAGATTATATAATAGTTATATAATATTATAATATCTTAATGTCATACAGATTTCTATAACCTTATCCATATGGAACGGTACATGAGAAAAAAGAATGCACATGTTTGTGCCGTTATTTTTCCCCACCCTTGACTTATGACTTAACATATTTATAGTGATTGAACATATAGAAATAGAGCGTTCTACACATCATTTACTACAAAGTAGAAAAATCCTTGAGGGCTTGGAGCAATGCAGCTGTTTTTCTTGAATCTCCTCACATCAGTTTCTCCTTGATCTTTTACTGGACATTGAGAGTTCCATCCTCCCAGCTGTTCTGGTTCATTACCAGGTCATCTTCCTCTTTCATGCTATTCAGCAGATATTTAATCCCTGCCTTCACACCTGTTTTTAAACCAGCCCCCAACGCATAACCGGCAACTCCCGCAGTTCCCCCTGTTACAGCCATGAGGGCGTCTGTGCCCAGATCCACAGTGCTGAAGATGGCTCTCTCTTTAGCAGTGTCATAGCAACTAACCGAAGCATAGTAAACAGCTGTTCCCAGATTATACAGCGTAGAAACTGCTGGAATCCACTCCACCACTGTATACACACGCTCCTCTTTTTCATTTGCACAGTGATGCTGAGGGATCCTGTTTCTGCGCCACCGGACAGACCCCACCTTGCAATTCTGAATCCAGCTCTCAGAGTTAGATAAAGGCACCACGCGGCTTCCAGTCCTCAAGATAACACGATAATATCCAGAATCGCCGTCCTGAGTCACACCTGCACATTGGAATCGCAAGCTTCCACAAGCCTGCTGTGCTTCTTCAAGACACAACGGTTTGCTCTGTTCTGCAGCCTGCCCAAGAAACCGAGTGTCTTTCACCCTCACCCATCCATTACATGTCCCACTAGACCCAATTTTCCCCTTATCCTCTTTCTCACCCACCGCAGCTAGCTGATTAATGTTAAATATTACAGCCTGTAGGTGGAGTTGGGACTCAGAGTTCGTCATAAAAGGGGTTTGGAAATCATCTTGATGGACCATATGTGCTGAATCTCTCTCTTTACCTCTCTTGATCAGCTCCAGAATGTCCTGTAAAAATTCATGTGTATCATTTTGCCCCAACACCTCATAGAGTTGCATTACCAGTGCCTCGGCTTCAAACAAACATCCTGCTTTCACCAGCACTGGCACCATTGCCAGACCTAATAGCTCCTGAGAGAAACCCTTTCCACTCCAGCCTCCATTAGAGAGCTCGGCACAGCTTGCATTGCTTTGGAGATCCAGCTGACCTTGTAGAGAGTCTGAGAGGTTTGAGACCAACTGATGGGCGGTGGTAAGGTCATTTTCAATAATATGTGATTCTGCTTGCTCTGTTTGAGACACTGAAGTGAGTGAAGGCCTCGGGTGGCCTTGAGGGAGTGGAGCTCTGCCAAATACCACATCAGACAGTAAGAGGTGGATGAGAAGTAACCATTTAAGTTTTGAGTTCCTATTAGTCATGTTGATCTGTGGAGACCTGCAACATCAAGCAAATCATGGTTTCTGTTTTGAATGTTTTCAAGGAATTGTCTACCCAAAAAATTAACATGGTTATCATGGTTTACTTCATGTATGTTTTTTTTTTCTGTGAAACACAAAAGATGGTAAACAAACCTAAGACTTATTGTCTTATTGTATTTTTGTCCATACAAAAAAAATCAATGCCACCTGAAACCATTTGGATACCAGCATTCTTCTATTATTCTAATTTTTGTGTAGCTTGTAAAAAAAAGTTACGTTTATGCATGCAGTGTCCATGAAGCTGTTTATGTATATACTGAATATGCACAAATATCTACAGCTGTAGCTACACCGCAGGGGTGAGAACACGAGATATGTGTGTTTTTGTGCTTGTTTTTTTTTTTCAAAATGGAACTGGACAAAAAAAGGAAGGAAAGAAAGAAAGACTATAAGAAACAAAAGGAATGAGCTCTTTTTTTTTGTAAGACTCATCATTCTAAAAGACTCCCCTGCATTTCTATACTTCTTCTCTAAACATACACTGTATATTTAACATCATATTCAAGCTATTAAAATAAAATAGGTGAAACGTTATCTTTCCTTCTAATTAATTAATTTGTGTTTTATTTTATAAATTTGACTAAAATAATTTTGGGATAATTTCCTAATGTAAATGGAAGATAAAATGTAAATATATGCATGTGTTTTAAATAGCATTAAATATTTTCTAATTAAATATTAATGAAAAATAAAACAGCAACTGCAAAATATTTTCCACCATAAGTTTCCATATAACTTTACATTTCTTAAACATGCAGTTTTTTTAAAATCTTAATTACAGAGGAAATTATATCTCAACTCATTTGCATGTTACACTTGCTTTGAAATGATTTATCTTCAGGTTAATATGAGAATAATAAGGCTCTTACCTTCTAACAATCCCGATAGTAGCTGTCTGTTAGAATCCAGCCTTCACAAAAGCATATACATCTCCTCTCGTTTTGCCCCCTTCTCTCTCTCTCTGGCCCCATTGCCCAGTGATGAATGTGACATCACGTGGATAGGATCAATGTGTCCTATGGGCGTTTTGTTTATTTACCCTCATGTCCCCTCTCTTCCTCTCATTCTCTCTCTGCTTTCTCTCTTAAAAAGCATGGAGGGGTTCAGGGTCTTTGTGTTTGACCCAGATAAATTGCAGAATACTCGTTTCATGCCTGGGAAGATTGTGTGAGAGTGAGAGAGAGAGCAGGATTGTGCACCCGTGCGTAAATTTTTAGTGAAGTGATTATAAAAATATGGAGGAATTTATGCTTTGCCTACAGCTCATTACCCTCACACAAAGGATCCACTTGGTTTACTCAAGTTGAACATTACTCTTCTGCTCAGACCACATATATACCACATTCATCACTTGCTCAGAGATCACAGACAGATATATTGCATAATCTAAATCAGATTTTAATTAAATATGGTGACTAGCCGTGAGTCTCATTATTGCATTGATTAGTCAATCAGAAAAAAAAAGTATGCATACATTTTCTGTTGGCTGTTTAATTCATGTAAATATTTAAAATGATTAGTTTACAAAATTATCTGTTTCATCAATCAGATTAAATATATAATATAAATTAATTATTAAAAATGATTAATTATTATTAAATTATACATAATGTATTTATTCCAGGCAAAAAATATATGTGGCATTGGACCCTGAAATTATATTGCCAACAGAGGGCGTTGCATCATTTCACACATTATTATTCCTCCATAATTTCCTAATGAGACCTTTGAATAGGATAGAAATCTAAAAATAAAATCTAAAATAAAAAAATATGAACAGTATGACATTGTTTTTAATCATTAATCAGTGCAATAATCAGACTCACCATGAGTCACCAGAATTTAAATCTGATTTAGATTATGGAAATGATGCACAACATGTGTAGCAAATGGCTTAGCCAGATAAACATTTTTTAAAGATGAAGTTTGATGTCAGTGAAAAGAAAATAACAAATAATTTGGGTTCCACCTTTTCACTGCATCTAAGAGATGACAATATAATTTCATATTACTCTAGAACTTAAAATACATTAAAACAATATTTTCATTTCATGAATTAAGGATTTTAAGATAACTGCATTACATGCAAATTAAAACAAAAATAATTGTGTTAAGATGGTCATAAATATGTGGATTGCTGTAAAATCAGCAGTCAGCTTTC
>JAUMHQ010000058.1:13350906-13361448 GCA_032361165.1 Enteromius paludinosus
GGTGAAACTGATGGAGTTTGAGAAACAAATAACAGGAAAAACTAACAAAAACAAGACAAACACTTGAGAGCTGAGCATTCAAATGAATATCAATTATTAACGTGTTATTACAGTGCTGACACACAGACACAGAAACTTTGCCCTGCAACTATATCAAAATATCAATGCTATTTTTAATTGAGCTGTTTTTGAAGCTGTTAAATGTATTAGTAGAGATAAATACTACTGTTAAGCACATCTCTAATACCAGCACTAGCCTATTCTGCAAATCAATTACTGAAGCCTCTATTATTAACTCTAAAATTATGTTTTATATTCAGCAACATGAGGTTTAGGATTAGATCAATTAGTCTTACACACAAGGACAACAATGAGACAATTGTCTTGAAATAAAATGCAAACAATTTCATTGAGGTGTGGTAACCCTAGTATAAGTGGAATAATTGACATCAGGCCGTTGAATTACAAGAAAAATAGTTCATAGTGGTAAAGCAGTGACAAGTTGCAACTGGACTCAGTTATTGCTAACTTAATTAAACAGTCTTTGTGTGTGAAATGACTGAATTCAAGCAAAATGACTTCTTGTGAAAGCTGCAATGCTTTTCTTGGATTGCAGTTTATTTTGTTTGCTGCCTTAGTTATTAATTGGGAAAGGTAGCCCCGAAATGTCTTTTGAATAAGTCACAGTGAGTGGTAAATCTGACCCTGAATACAAGGCTGTAATGTGTTTCAGGTTTGGCCTTAAAAGAGCTGCCCCGAGATATATATACTGTAAGTGAATTACGAATGATTTATGTCTATTTCCTGTGCTTTTGTGTTGTGAATGCTTCCTGAAGACCATGCCTTTTCATCTTTCTCTGTAGCTGAACTTCTCAGCATCGCTGGGCACATTTAATGTGGCAGCAGAAGTGGAGGGGGTAAAGGTCAGGGGTGATGGCGAGATGCACATGACCCTGAGCAGCACCCTTCTGTTCAGTTTGAATCGACAGCTTCAGTTTATCACATATACAAACACGCTGTTCCACCCCAGCACAGCTGACACAGGTATGCAGCTTTTGGGTAATTCTTAAAAAATGCTTAAGCCAAATGTACATGTAAACTCAGGACTGATTATTCTTTATTTTGATATGCAGTTTTTGTGTGCTTGTGATTCAGTGCAGTTAGACACAGAAGGACATCAAGCTCTTTTTACCATCAAGATTCGCCATGGTGTAACACCCAAACTCTACAACACAGGATCTGATGCAGATAAAGGTAAATACATCATTGCTGTTATTGTTAACTAAAACCCAAACCATTAACTATAGCCATCGTTAAAATAAAATTAAATAGAATTATTTTAAAATGATAAATCGTCTCTGAATAAATCAGTTTAATTTGAAGTACTAAATAGCTAAAAAGAAATTCAAATGTAAAATAAATACAAAAATAATAAATAAATCACAAAAGCCCGTTTAAAAAGAAAAGCTAATTCAAACATTAATATATTCATATACAAATAATGCTAAAATAGTGCAATATCTGCCCATTTGTTCAAACCACAGTAGGATTTTTTTTTAATGAATACTTTTATTGTGCAAGGAAGCAATAAACACATTTATATTTAAGCTACTGTTTGCTGCCACAGTTTCATTTATCCTTTTTAATTGTAGATGTATAATAATAGATGTAGATATTTGCTCGTGTCACTCTGTGATTTCACTGTTATTTGTTATTTATCTAGCAAGGAAACCAAAGCAAATTTTTTCCATTTCCATTTGCCTCTCTCTTTGTGCAATTTCAGAGTATAACATCAGCGCTCTTGTGACCATAGCAACTAAAACCTTTCTGCGCTATGACAAGCTCCAAGATTTAATCGACAGCATACGACAGTACTATCCAACAGTTACAATAGTGATAGCAGATGACAGTGAGCACCCAAAAGCAGTATCAGGGCCTTATATCGAACATTACATCATGCCCTTCGGAAAGGTGGGTCACTTTATTAAAATTCTGACACAATTAGTTTTTTCTGTGTTTACATGCAGTATGATATGATCTGAATATGTATGTTTGTGTTTCAGGGCTGGTTTGCTGGTCGTAACCTGGCCGTGTCACAGGTTACTACCAAGTATGTGCTGTGGGTGGATGATGACTTTATCTTTACTGCCAACACAAAGCTGGAGAAGCTGGTGGATGTGCTAGAGAAAACAACACTTGACCTGGTGAGAAAGTAAATGCAGATTTACATTTAGAAGGGTTTTCTGTAGTACTGTGAATATTGTCTATCAAATAAAGACAAAACAACCGACGTAGTGCAGAGACAATGTATGTGTTGAGTGGATCAGGTGCGCATCAAAAGCTTTAAAACCCCTTGAGGACTTTTTAATTGCACAGAAATCAAGGTGTTTCTCCAGGTCTCTCTTGTGGTTTGGATCTTAAACCTTTGGAACCATCCCAGTACACTGTTAAACCTTTAATTAAGAAAATGCCATCTCACCTCATGATATCCACAACAACAGGTTCAGTTATTGTTAATTAAAAATCTCAAATGTTAGAGGAGTTAGACATCATGTTATACTTTAATACTGCTTTTGTTTATATGTACATATTGTAAATATACTGTAAATATAATTGTGCATCTGCGTCACACTTAAGAGTAACAAAATATTGTTTCCTTTGAGAAAACTACTGTCAAATGCAAGCTGAAATCCAAATATCTACCTAACAACCTACCAAAAATGAAAGTGCACTTTAACTATGTCAAATATATTACTATCATGTACTAAAATGTAGTTATTAAAGCAACATTAACAATATGAAATTTTTTTTTAATATCATACAATTAAGCTATTTTTGTCCGTGTTTTCATGTATACAGTTCTGTTTTGAACCATCTAAGGTAGCAAGTCTGTGGAGTTAAATTATGAACAAACAAGTTAGGGTTTCCATTTATTCTTAAGGCCTAAGGCTGCACAATTATCAAAATGAATGAATTGCTGTGGAATTCAAACAGGAAATGACTGTTTAAATCTGCTGAGGTCAAAATGGTCCAACAGTGGAAGATATTTTTAGAACAAAACGTTTTGCTGTGCTTGGGTTTTGTTAAATTTTTAGTACCCTGATGACAAAGAGTTTTGAATAGGTTAAGGTTTTTTAGTTTGATTTGGTTTAAATCACAAATAATGAAAGAGCACAATAAATGCCGTTTGCATTACATTTTTCTTTAGGCAGCAGCAGATCTAGGGCAGATTATTGCTCTGAATGGGTCAGCTATGTGACCTTTTTCAGTGAACGAGTCTTCTGTGCTCACAGTCACCCGGCTGGAGTCATCCATGCCTTAGAGATGGAGACAAGCACATCTGCTTTTATAAAGCGAAAGAGACAAAAAAAGATGAAATGTGGTTTTAATAGGAAGCAATCATTCCTGCGTTGTTCTCAGTGTTTGGTTGCTGTGTGTTTAGGTTGGGGGAGCAGTGCGTGAAGCCACAGGCTATACTGCCACCTACAGGCAGACGATCTCAATTGAAGCTGGAGAGGAAGACGGGGACTGTCTGCACATGCGGCGAGGCTTCCATCATATCATCCAGGGCTTTCCTCACTGTGTTGTCACTGATGGAGTCATCAATTTCTTTCTTGCCAGGACAGATAAAGTGCAGCAGGTGGGCTTTGACCCCCGGCTAGCCCGTGTTGCACATTTGGGTGAGTTTTCAATAAGTGAGTCCAAACAGTAGGTGATTCTAGGTATATTTTTGCAGCAGAATTTCCCAAGAACTCATTAGTTAGGGATGGACTGATATTACATTCTGAGGCAAGATACTGAATATTTGAACTGATAACTATTTTGTGTTAATTAACACTATACAGAAGATTTGAAAACAGTAAATACTATTCAACAAATATTCAGTAATATTGACTACATTATTCAGCATGGATGTATTAAATTGAAAAAGCTACAGTAAAGACATTTATAAGATAAAACTTATTTTTCAAACAAGTGCTGTTGAACTTTGAATTCATCAAAGAATCCCGAAAATATGTATCAGCTTCCACAAACATTTTTTATTTTCATAACCTTTATATAACATTACATGTTAAAAATTATTAATATACGTATTTCCAGTTTATATATATATATATATATATATGCGTTGCGAAAGTATAATTTTTTTCACGTTTTATTATGTTGCTGCATTGTGTTAAACTGTTTTAAATTCCTTTTTTTTTTACATCAGCCACCATCACATCAATTTATGATGTGTCATAATTAGAAATTACAAACATGTTTTGTTTATTTCCATATTTTGTGTTACAGAGTTCTTTATTGATGGGCTCGGCTCCCTGCATGTTGGGTCTTGTGATGATGTCATCGTGAACCATGCCACCAAGATCAAGCTGCCTTGGGGCCAGTCGGAAAGCGACAAAACTTACGCGAAGTTCCGTTACCCTCCTGCTTCATCCGACGCAACACACACCAAAAATGGCCTCTTCTACTTCAAAAACCGCTTCCAGTGTCTAACACACAACTGAACTCTCCCTGACTATGCCTTCTTCCCTTCCTCTCATCCTCCCTCAATCGAGCACTCTCCCGAGTAGCTAAAGGGGCCTGTGAAGACACTGGAAGTATGCTTTGGATGTACTGAAGGGGACAGTTCAAATACTGTAGGCCTCTTCTATTGATAAGGGTCATAATGTGATCAAACATGACTGACGGATGAGATGCGCAGTGATGGCTGATTCAGATTTTTTTGATACCTGAAGATGTCGTATTTTTGTGTCTCCTTTCCTTAGCTTTATTTTTGTTCTGAGGAATTCTTTAGATACAGATTAAACCATTCCGTAAATTATGCACTTTTTCTCCTCAGCCAATCATGTTTCAGTATCACTTTTAAAGGGACAGTGAGACCAAAAATGAACTCTGTCATAATTTACTCAAGCTGATGTCGTTTCAGACTTAGCAAAGGTTCTAAATTATGACAGAATTTACATTTTTAAGTAAACTAGTCCTTTAACTGATGAGAATACAGAAGACCCTTCTGCGGAGGTAAACATTTTTAACCATGACTTTTAGAATTTTTAAATCCAGTTCAAGGGAGGCACGTTTTATTGAGGGTCATCTCTCTGTACGTTTGCACTAAAACAAATGGACTTCAATTGGAGAGACCAGACCCTCAGCGTCACTAAAAAAAGGAAAAGACTTAACATCATTAGCAAGCTAAAACCACAGACAATCTAACATATCACTTTCATTCTCTCTCTCCCTCTCACATACACACTCTGGCAGATTTCTTAGTGAGAGATGGAGGGGTGATTCATTGTACATTAGTAAAAGATTTTCTGTTTTAAAGAGTGACTGTGCCAAAGGCTAAATCACTGTCCTGGTATGACTTTATTGTTTGTATTGGGGGGGGCGTGTCTTTCAGTGGCTCCTGTCAGTGGCTTTTGCTATGCAGAATGGCTGAGATAACTAAAATAAAAAGCACCATTAGTAGACTTTTCAGTGTAGATGTTCAAATATATCTAAAATGTAAAAATGTTAGGCTATATATATATATATATATATATATACTGCAGCATTCACAAATATGGACACACCTGATACTTGATTCTAAATATTACCCACATATGATACATTTTGTGATGAAAGTGTCAGATCTAAAAAAAAACTAAATTAAATTTTGTATTTTAGCTTCTTTGAGTTGAACTATTTAAAAAAGACATTCATAAACAGACACTATATTTCTCAACAAAAATTAACCTTTAAGATCAAATGATAATGATAAACATTTTAAATGTGTCTAAACCTTGATTTGTACTCTATATTTAATAGAAATAAACAATAATTAGAAAACAACATGAACTGTATGCAGCCACCTTCTGTAGAGCAAAAGCACATAAAAAGCCAATGTAATTGCTGTCTAATCCAATGTACAACATAGCATCCTCATGCATAATTTTAGTTGTTTGTCTGCAAATTTTTTGTTTTATGTGTGTATGTGTGAGAGAGAGATAAGTGTTTTTTAAACTACATCAAGTGGGCTTTACGTTATGGCTCATGAACAGCATGAGGCCCTAATGACTGTTTGCTGCATTATCCATTGAACTACAAATTATTTAAATAATGTCTATTATTATGGCCTTGTCAAAGTATGTGTGAGTATTTGATAGTTTTCCTCTAGCTTTCTGTTACATCCTGTCTAACAATGGTGCCATACAGGAGTAAATAAGTGCAAGACTGTCTAGCAAGCCTTAAAAGAGGTTAAGGAAGTAAAAGAACACAGTGGAGGGGGAAAAAAAGAGGTCGCACTTAAAACGCAGCTTAATTCTAACAAGCAGTGGTGTAATATGGAACTGAAAACTAACTTTTGTGCACTTTTATCTTGAATGCCATGTGATGCCCCTCAAAACAAGTATAAAATCCTTTAAATTGTTCTTTATCACTCTCTAACAGTCATTGAGCTTGTCTTAGTACTGAAAAAGACAAAGGATGTAAAGGATGCAGTCCTGCAATACCAAGTGGAGAGCTGCTATCATTCTGTTAGGAGAAGGCATCCATTTATCTGCCCTGAATATTCAAGTGTAAGCATGAGCGCAAGGTCAAAAAGGAGCATGTAAAAGCATTGGTGTAAGGCTACTTGATTCTTATGGTTAGTTTCAGATGCGCTTAAGGTGATGGGGGCTTGAACAGATATAGGAAGCTGAATATCTAATTTTCTAGCAGCCTATTAAATGATGAGGTCGACTTTTTGATGAGACTTTTTCTCAAAAACATCTCTGCTTACTCCTCACTTCACTGCAATGATTCTGTCTCCTCATCTCTGGGTTTCTCACTGTGTCTGCATGACTTCTACTTTCTGTTGGTGTTTTGTATCTCTACCAGTAGGTAGCTAATTCTCTGCGCAACCCAACCCCCTGCACAACAAAACAAAACAATGTTTTTCCCCCCTTTTTGTAAATGTAAGCACAAGCATTTGTTGTTGAATGGAATGAGATAAAGGCTTTGGTGATAACATTTTGTTGCATGTCTTTTGTTATTCCTGTAAAACTAAGTGAATTTGGTAAAGAATATAAACACAGAGATATCTGGAATAAATTGAAACTCTTTTTAATTCTCAGTGGCAATATACACTGCTAATGAAAATGTCTTAATTGAAAAAGTAACACATGGATACAGCCTGATATTTACAGTACCTGACATGGCAACTGTCTAAAATCTATCTTTGTGTCACATTATATATATATCACCTCTTCATTCATAAATTCAGTTATATAGAATTAGCAGTAGCGACAAATGCAATCTTTATGATCATATTTAGTCTTTCACAAATTATGTCCTGTCAGTGACGTAAAGTTTAGCTTATTCAGACCAGTACCTTCAGTCATTGTCAAATACTGAAGATTGTGATAGAATTGTGTGCATTATCTTATTGAAATAGAAGGCATTAATGAGGTAATGAATGATTAAATCAATTCAGTCTTTTTATCAGGCATAATTAACTCGAAATTGGAAAAGTCTTCCTTTATCTCCTTTCGATGTTCTCCCGAGGGTAACAGACAGGGCTTATTTGAGTTGATGGCAGTGGAAGATAAGAAAATACATTTTCAGGATTGACAGAAAGCTGAAAATTATAGAAGAGTGAAATCATGTTAGTCTTTCAATGAACATAACACCATGAGACCAGATTGAATTACGTACATGTTTTTGAGCTTTTAATGGACAAATTATACTAATGCAACTTTACAGCACAAACTAACCTTTCAATGAGGTGTAGAAGGTTGTGAAGAATTCCAGGAGTGCAGACAGGGCAGAGCCTGACGGTCTATGGAGGCTGAGCTATAGGGTTGCAGGCCAGAGTTCAGTGAGGGTGAAGTTGTCAAGCTCTTTCCCAGGCTAAAGGATTTAATTTCTTTTCTCTGGAATTCAATAGGAGACTGCAGGGCTATGACAGGTTAGACAGAGGAGAAGAAACAGAACAGAGTCCATTAAGAATTCGGCTCTAAGGCAAGGTCACAGAAAAGGTCATGGAAGGTATGATAATGATACCGTTTAAGAAGTTGCGTTGTGTCTCCAGCATCTGTACAATGTCATTTGCCCAGGTCATTCTGATTTCTGGAGATGATGCACGAAGAATGAATCGGTGCATGCTTCCATCTATATTACGAGACGTCAACACCATCCGACATGGGTCATCTGGGCAACGATCCTCGATGCCCAAACAACTAATCTATGAAAGATACAAATATTTACCCTATTGTTTGCTTGTCCAACAATTTTCCACTTTGTCCTCTGGCTCTTACCTTGATGCTGTTTTTATAAATGTATCCTGGCTGGGAAAAGCCTTTCTTGCGGTCGATTGGCTCACTGAGGATGACTAGTTGCTCAAAGAGGAAGACCCGTCTCTCTTTGGGACGGGAGAGGATGCTGTTCTCATTCTCAATGAATGTGAAGGTGTCCTGTTGCAAGAGTTTCCCTTGTGCTCTCAGCTGACCCTGTGAACCCAATCAATCATGGGTGATCCGTGTGAATTTTTTTTTCAGTCTCAAATAAAGGTAAGAGTGCTAATAAAACTATAAAGGAACTATAAATAACATAAATAGATCTTTTTTTTTATGATTAATTGACTTGTGGTGTGCTCGTTTTGGATACTGGAGCAGTCCAAGGTGAAGAAAACCATTTCTGCAGCGTATTTGGTTGTCATCTTACCTCAAAACCCTGTAGTCTTCCAACATTCATCATGTCATTGCATCGCTTTGGAACAAAACACATCACCTCCACTGCCCTCTGAGATAAGGACAAAAAAAGAGGGCAGAATAATAATTCAGTGTCACCTGATAATGAGTTTACACTTTTTTAAAGCGAGTACAGACTATTCCTACCTCAATATCTTCGGTTTGTCTGCCTGCTTTAGTGTAGTACTTCAAGAAGTCCTGTGAAAAAACACCCATGAACACAGATAGGGATGATATTCTGAACAGGCATTAACAGGCATATGGATTTAAGATTAGTTTATAAGGAAATACAAGAATATATATGAAAAATTTGACTTAAAAGTTTTTATTACCTAATCAGATTTAGTTTCATACTATATTACAGGGTTCAACAAGACATGTTAATTTTAATTTTCTTACAAATCACTGCATAGCAGCAAAAGCCATCATAATACTTTCCTAAATACCTGTTTGTTGCTATTTACTTGGTATCAGCACATACAGTGAGGTATTTGATCACCCTTCGATTTTGCAAGTTCTCTTACTTAGAAATCATGGAGGGGTCTACAATTTTCACCATAGTTGCATTTCCACTGTGAGAGACAGAATCTAAAAAGATTAAGTATTTGTGGCCTCTCCTTGGATTGCCACCTTACCGTGATGAAGCTCGGGCTCTGGAACCCAACTCCTCGAGGGCGGGTGGACTCTCCACTACTCTGGAGTCGCCCGCGGTGAGAGGCGGCTGGCTGGTGTGGGCTTGCTCATAGCTCCCCAGCTTAGTCGTCATGTGTTAGAGTTCACCCCGTTGAACGAGAGGGTCGTTTCCTTGCGCTTTCCGGTCGGGGATAGGTCTCTCACTGTTGTTTGCGCCTACGGGCCGAATGACAGTGCATAGTACCGGCCTTCTTGGGGTCTCTGGAAGGGGTGCTGGAAAGTGTCCCAACTGGAGACTCTGTCGTTCTATTGGGGACTTTAACGCCAACGTGGGCGATGACAGTGATACCTGGAGGGGTGTGATTGGGAGGAACGGCCCCCCTGATCTGAACCAGAGTGGTGTTCTGTTGTTGGACTTCTGTGCTAGTCATAGTTTGTCCGTGACGAACACCATGTGTGAGCATAAGGGTGTCCATCAGTACACCTGGTACCAGGGCACCCTAGGGCGGAGGTCGATGATCGACTTTGTGGTCGTTTCATCTGACCTCCGGCCGTATGTCTCGGACACTCGGGTAAAGAGAGGGGCGGAGCTGTCAACTGATCACCACCTGGTGGTGAGTTGGATCCGTTGGCAGGGGATTAAGCTGGACCGACTCGGCAGGCCTAAACGTACTGTGAGGGTCTGTTGGGAATGCTTAGCAGAGCCCCCTGTCAGGGAGGTCTTCAACTCCCACCTGCGGCAGAGCTTCAACCAGATCCCGAGGGAGCAGGGCCATGCAGAGGCCTTTAAGGGAGCGTGTGCTCAATGTTACAAAAGGGGGCAAATGTCAGACTAGAAGACAGAATCACTTGTCAATTCTTTATTTGACCACATCTCTAATGCGCTTCAACCTACTGTACATTATCCTTACAAGTGATTCCGTTTAGGGTAACTAAATCAAAAGAATAATATGGCTTTCTTCCTGGTCGTGGAACGCTGGACCAGCTCTATACCCTCTTAAGGGTACTGTAGGACTCATGGGAGTCTGCCCAACCAGTCCACATGTGTTTTGTGGACTTGTAAAAGGCATTTGCCTGTGTCCCTCACGGTGTCCTGTGGGGGGTGCTCTGGGAGTATGGGGTCAGGGGCCCTTTGCTAAGGGCTGTCCGGTCCCTGTATGACCGGAGCAGGAGCTTGGTTCGCATTGCCGGCAGTAAGTCA
>JAUMHQ010000058.1:13361548-13378636 GCA_032361165.1 Enteromius paludinosus
GCTCCAACCCTTATCAAATACACCTGCCTGTAACTTTCTAGTGATCTTGAAGACATTGATTAGCTTCTTCAGGTGTGCTTGATTAGGGTTAAAGCTATACTCTGCAGGACACCGGCCCTCCAGGACTGAATTTGCCTACCCCTGGTGTAGGGCATGTGCTTGGGGACCTGCTAACATGAATCAAAGCTATTTTAATAATAATAATAAAAATACTCAGGGCATGCCATGGAAGTATCAAAACCAACTTATGGTACACTATGCATAACAAGTTGGCTAATGCCTAAAGTTAAGTGAATCAAATCTATTTTTTATTTTTATTTTCAGTGTAAAAGGATGTCTTCCTATTAATTTATTTTCCGGTTAAATGTTTTAGTTTGAGTTCAATGAGCATAAAATGTATCAATTTCATTAAAACTATATTGAGTTGGGGCTACACATATGCAAATCCTACCCTCAATTAAATTGAGTTCATCCAATGAATAATTTTTTTGAGTGCTCTCTCCCACCTGTGTATCATGTCTGTCAGCACTGCAGGGACAGACGTGAGGCTGAGCAGTCAGTAATCTGCTCTCTCACAGTTATGCAACACAACCATGTGGAGAGCAGCGAGTAAAGCCATGCAGGATTAGAGATCTAGTCGTGTCACTCAGATCAAGCAGATGTCTCTGGCTAAGTTTGGGATCATGAGCCATGGCGACATGCTTACTTTTGTAGTTATAAGATCGATATCAGCAAGGAGAAAAAAAATCCAATACATTACGAAACAATAAAAAACAAAATCTGAAATGAACTGTGGCCATAAGAGACAGCTAAATATTTTAGAATTAAGGAATTCGCACATTAGAAAAATGATTAGATATTTCCAATTTATGAACAGAGGTATCAAAATAAATGATGGCCAATTTGAAAAATAAGTTAATTTTGCTTATTATTTACATACAACAAATGACACTGAAATATTTTACACACAATATAGTGGACAAGAAAGTTACAGCCTTTTTTGAGGTCAATGAATTTCCTGTTAGTTAATACTAGTGTTTCACCACTTGAAAATTTCAGCTCTTTTAAGCAGTTTTCAATCTTACAGTGTCACAGTTTCAATTGCTGGTGTCAGGATGATTCTCACCAACATAGGAGGTAAGGGTTTATTTAATATACCTGATGTTTTTTAACTCATTGTAGTATATTATTTAATGGAAGAGCTTTTAATGTAGCCATTCAATGTAACTAACCTTTTTTTAGTTCTTTTTTGTTTTTGCTTTATTAAATTTGGATCTCACCCAGTTATTCACAGCTTGGAGAAGAGGGAGAAAAGTGTATCATAAATGTATTTATATCCCTATAATTGTTTCTGAACATAGAACATATCAGGATTCAGGACATATCAGATTTAGAGAGGTCAGATTGGCACGTGTAGAAATTTAGAAAACATTACTTTTCCAAACCTTGAGTTCATTGATTGATGTTTGTAAAGCTCAAGTGTATTTGCTAACAGTAAAAACAGATTTTTGGTATATATTTTAAGTTATGTTGTTTTTTCCCATGTTGAAATCATTGCAACATGCACATTTCATGTACTTTGATTTCGGAAATCCTGTTTTTCACAGTATATTGCAATGACTCTTTCTTCATAGCGCTAGCTGTGGTGTGCTGGCTATTGTGTGTGAGAGAAACGGTGTCTCAGGGTAAGAATCGTTCACTTACTCCTGTACATAAGCAGATACACACATTTGGTCAGTCTGCAGAAAGAAGAGTAGTTTGTTTTCGGCCAGGTCACGTTACATTTATCTATCCTGTTGTTTGAAAAAAGGAAACTGGTTCATAAAAAATACATTTAAAAAATATGCATTTCTTTTTGTTGCACGCTTGAAATTCAGAAACCATGATGCTTTTTTCTTTGCTAAATATGAAGTTCAAAAAAGCAGCATTTATTTGAAATATAAATATTTTGTAATATTAGGCTACAAATGTCTTTACTGACACTTTTGACCAATTTATTGCATTCTTACTTAATAAAAATATACTTAAGTGGATTCAATAATGAATTTGAAGTGAACAAGTATACTGCAAATTAAAAGAAAAGCCGTAGAATGCTGATACAACATTGCAGTCATTAATAAGTGTTGTCTTCCCTTTTCGTTTTTCTGTCTCTCACCTCCAGCATATGCTCCAGCGCCTACACTCAAGTTTAATTTAGGAGAAAATAAAAATAATGTACTAAACTCTGTAGTAGACGTTGCTTGTACCCCCCCTTGGAGTGCTTCATATCCTGTAACTGTGTCTGTCGGCAAGTTGGAAAGCCCCTCTCAGACCCCAGAAACCACAGAAGCCTGGGTGACCTCTCCGGTCATCAGACGAGCAGAGACAAGATATTTTACAATCCCAGTAACAGCCACGTTTGAAGGAAAAATTGTGTGCTGGTACAAATCCACTCAGACTGGATCAAAGAATCCATATTCTGCATTAAGCAACAATATTAGCTTAGTCGTATGTAAGTTTTATTATGCGTATGATTTTGTTTTAACGTATTAAGCATTAGAAATATTCTACTGAAACGTCAACCTGTTTCTTTCTCTCTTTCCCAGCTTCCCTGTCTCCTCCCAAAGTTACTCTGAACCCATATCTTTTTCGGAAGGGTCAAAATTATATAGTACAATGTGAATCAGTCTACAGCCTAACAAACATCACACTGAGTCTGTATTACCGCCTCCTCTCTGGCACCCCTGCATCCAACTGGACTTTGCTTGGTTCACTGTTTCTCACAAATAGCACCGCAATCGTTTCACAACAGACGAATGCCATTGACTCAGTAGAATTTGCCTGCTCAATGGAGATGTTGTACAATGGAAAAGTCATACATTCATCTCTGTCTAAAAGCGAGCAAGCCATCCCAGGTACAGAAGAGCAATTCATTCTCTTTTATGCGGAAACAGGAGAGTTTATGTACATGCTTATGTTAAGTAAATGCAATTATATACAGTATATATACCAAATCTGAGACTTTTCATTTTGTTGATGCCTAGAAGAAACAAATGTGATCTGAGTTGTGTTATGAGTCAAGTGTGTATGCATATTTTTTCCCTTGTGCTCCATTAGAAGAGCTTCCGATTCGACTCTGGGAGCAGCCACGAGGAGAGAGCTGTCTAGGATTTTTGGATATCACACTCAGAGGCAACTGGGAACCTGTTTGTCAGAAAGAAGTCGATACCGAAGCTGAATCATCAGCCGCTGCTGCCACGGCTGAAGTGGTGTGCAGGCAACTGGGGTGTGGGTCTGTACTGAAGTGGGATAGGCTCTTGGATTACCAACGGGTGTTCGCAAAGACAGTTGGGGGCATCAGATGCAGTGGGAAAGAAAAAAAGCTTGTGGATTGTCCAGTGAAGGAATTTGGAGATTGCACACAGAGGGGAATGCTCTATATAATTTGCTCAGGTGAGACAGTTTGAGATTAATTGTATGAAATTATTGCAATTATTTTTAATTAACCATGATTTGTTTACTTGGTATTAAGCTGCAGGTACAAAGATCAGTGTAGTACAAAATAAATCCTTTATAATTTGGTCCTGTCTGAAAAGAGAGCTTTTAAATGTAACCCACAAAAATTGTATTCATGGGACAACTGACTAATTCCCTCATGCTTGTTATCTTTCTAATACATGTCTTCCTTTCACCCTCCCCATTGCTAGATGCATTGCCCCGTCCTAAACTGTCTGCGGATAAGTATATTTCTTCTGACTCTAAACTGTATGTCTCGGAAAAAGAAAATGTGAAAATCTCCTGCTCCATCGACTCATCGACTTATTTAAAATCAGAAGACTATGTAAATCACCCCATTCATACTTTTACAGTTACACTGATTGTTTTGTAATAACAATTCAAAGTGGGTCTTTTCTTCTTGTTTAGGGGTACACACAGCTTAAAAAGGACGGTGTTCGTTTATATGGGAGGACCAGCAAACCAGGCTACACTGAGTTTTTCCCACAGGATGCCCCAGTGCCTCAAGGAGAATATGAATGTGTATTCCAACTGGAAACTTCAAAAATGAAACCGTCTCAGGCCAGCAATTCAGTCTTCATTTACAGTGAGTGCCTATTAACAAGATACATTTTTGTTGCATTATAGCCAATATATTTAAATTATTTTTTTTTTCACCTAAGCATGAAGTACACTTGACCTCTTATCTATGCATACTGTGTTTTTCAACTGCTTACACACATTTTCAAAACTTTGCTTCCTTTTTTCAAAACTGTATACACAAATTCAATAATTGCATACACAAAAAGCAAAATGTCTCACGTCTGGCAAAATGAAGTATAGTTCAAAATAATACAAACACATCTCACAAGCAAATATTTTTCTCATGTTGCAAACCCCTCTGCCATAATCTAATATTTTGGATATACCATACACACATACACACACACACACAGTTATTCAAAACCTTTTGAAGCTCTTCTTTCATGAGCTCCTATTTACATTTTTGTACAAGATTGAAAGTAATTGGCAGAGAGATGTTGAATAACTGATAGTAAACAAGAAAGCAAGATGAAAACCAAACTTTTTGTGTCTAGCTGTAAGCATTTGTGGTTGTGAATACAGTATTACACAGTAAAAAAAAATCGAAAGAAATACACTATCAATCAAGATTTTTAACATGTTGATTCAGCTCACAAAGCTTGCATTTATTTGATCCAAAATACAGTAAAGTTCTGAATTATAGGTACAATTTAAATGAACTATTTTCTATTTGAATATATTTAATAATGTCATTTCATAATTATTCATGTATAATGTGATTTATTCCTGTGATTTTTAAAGCTACATGTTTAGCATCATCACTTCAGTCACACAGTCCTTCAGAAACATTATACTTTAAATGTGTTTATCATCACTTTTGAACTATTTAGTTAATATTCATTTGTACTCAACAGTTTAAAATATTTATAAAAAATAATACTAATAATAAATGTTTCTTAAACAGCAAATCAGCGTATTAGAAAGATTTTTGATGACACTGAAGACTTGAATATTAATCTTTTTGTTTTCCAATATATTCAAATATCTTCAAATAGAAAGCAGTTACTTTAAATAATAAACTGTATTTCACAATATTACTGCTTTTGCTGTGTTTTGGATTACATGAATATAGACTTGGTGAACAGAAGAGAATAATAATAAAAAAAAATGTTAATTATTATAATTTAATAATTTTTAAAAAGTAGATTTTTCCAAAGTATATTACAAGGCCTTCGTGTGAGGCACTGATCAATTAGTGGGGCAGTTTGATTGGATGTGCTTTAGTTTGTGTTTTGCAAAATTAGCTTCAAAGGCAGTAAGCAGTTGAAAAACTGTAATGCAGAATTTTAAAGAACCAACGCCAGAGGGCAGTGCCGAGCCAGTGCTTTGTCTTTAAAGCGTGTGTTGGTGCAGTTTACACTTTTAATGACATCATTTTTACACTGTAAAAAATATCTAAAGAAAGAATAGATCCCGTCATTTTGAAGGTGTTTATTTCAGATAGAGCAGGTCTCAAGCTGCACCTTTTAAGGACTGACATGTTATAGTAAGATCTAAGGACAAGCTGGAATAATAAACCAAGATATGTCATGTCTGGCGATAAAATCAAGTTCTTAAAATTGGTTAAAAACTGAACTTTGAGTGTGCACTTATCTCTCTTTCTCTCTCTATTCTCTTTTTCTTTTGGTCTGTTGCAGTATACCATCCTCCAGATCCAGTGCCAATTGTTGCAGGTGTTCTCACGACTATTTTTGGGATAGCAATTCTAGTGTATATTTGTATATACAGAACCGCGGCAGAACAGGTACAGGTCAATGAATTTCCACAGGACAGTACTGAAAATCCAGATAACAATGCCAGCTACTCACCTCAGCAACTTGAAGCCAAAGAAATCTGATTTATGGCTTAAAATATGTTTAAGCATATGCTTCACTATGTAAATATGTCATCCAGACAACTTTCCACATGAAATAAGGTTTGATAATATCGAAAAAGAGACAAGCAATGCTTTTTGCAATGCTGTTGTAACATAGAGAGTATTTAGATATCAACGTAAAGATATCTTAAATTATATGTTGAAAATGTACTAACCTAAGAGAATTTAAAATAAGAGAGTCTGTTAGTATACGTTTTGCAATGTAAGATGTTCAGCGAATCAGCTTTATTATAGTTATGTTGAATGTATTTGTATTACCTATTTTCCTTGTGGTTCTATTTTCTAATTGTTATCCACATGTAGCTCCTTAATTTTAAAATTGCCCATAATTGGTAAAGGATTTCAACATTTCAAGCAACAACAAAGGAAGACAAATCAAAACAAAATTTGTAGTCTCAGATTTATTGTATTCAGATTTTCAGTTGGTGTCAAGTCATTCAATACAAAATAAATCTGGTTGAACATGGTTTCATTTTTGTTGCATTTTTCCAATTCATATCAGGGGCTGTAAAATACGCTCTGGAAGCAGTTTGAATACAGGGTATGAAGTATAAGGTAGTATAGTCACCACACAGCAAATGTAGCTCTCTGCTTTCAAGTCAGCAAGTACACACAGTTTAGGAGGGATGGTCCATGGAAAGCCATTGTGCCTGTTTTTTGCTGTAACAGATCTCTCTCGAATGTGAGGTAACTGGACATTGGAAGCCCACAAGTCATTGCCATCAGTTACAGGCTGAGTACAGTATTGTACTTTTTATAGCTAATAGGTAAGCTAACACTGACAGCCATTGTATAATGACAAAAGTCATATTTCGTCAGCAGATTACAGCAGGGAGCTTGTAACAGCCATAAACATTCAACCAGGACTTTCAGGATCTGTACAGCACATCCCCGATCCAGTGAAACCATGGTACTGCTTGTAGTTATGTTAATGAGACTGAAATCCTTTTGTTGTGAAGGGATTAATTAGCTTATGTGGTTTCTATGTGTATATATTGCATTCAGGTCTCACTTTCCTCATACATATCAGTGCAGAAATAAAACAATTCAGTGACTGGGAGCACATACTCTCCGTTACATTCTTTCTGGTGTTATTTTAGTGTAGTTGGGTTGATGACTTATAATGGCAGTGATGCCACCAGACAAGAGATGCATGTTGTGCTGTAACTACCCTCAACGCACAGAGCAACCTAAAACTTAATTTGTGTTTAAGAAATCATTGTCCTCATCTCCTCATTAACAGGGGATAGCTGTCTGGCTAGAATATAGCACCATAGATGGTTTGAGTTGTAGGAAGGTTCAGAGTGATCTAGTTGCAGGTAAGGAAAATAGGATGCCAGGATGAGTTGGGTTGGGGATGCTTCTCTTTAATAGCGTTTACTGCTGACAGAGGTGACGCTGGTTTTGCTGATGGTGCTTCCACCGTATCCTGATCCACCACCATATCCTGAGGAAGAACTGTAACCACCGCCATAGCCGAATCCAGAGCCGCCAGCAGAGTAACCTACAAGAGAAAGAAAGTTTAGGCATGTATTCAGCATGACCTTAAGAATGAGATTCAGATTAGATTCAGATTCAGAGAGAGATTTATTTACCAGATGAGACACCAGATGACTGCTGCACATGAATGGTGGCTTGAGCTCCACCGCTGGACAGTCTGTGTAAAGAAGACAACAGATTTGCTTAGTAATGTTTTTTCGAAACTCAAGGTTTGTCGAATAGATTTGAGAGCATAAATATCTACCTGCTCTCTTCTCCTTCCAGCAGCTTTCTGTAGGTGGCAATCTCAATGTCCAGGGCTAGTTTGACGTTCATGAGCTCCTGGTACTCGCGCACCTGGCGGGCCATGTCTTGCTTGGCCCTCTGGAGGGCTTCCTCGAGCTCTCTGATGCGGAGCTTGGCATCCTTCACTGCAAGCTCTCCACGCTCCTCAGCCTCAGCGATCTGAGCCTCCAAGTTGGCACGCTAAAGTGACAATAACATACATAAAGTCAGCTTCTTACGTAAACAGTATGTGAGCCATTTATGTATCAACCCTTGCTCATCATTACCTGTCCCTTGACAGCGTCAATCTCGTTCTGCAGGCGGGCGATCATGCGGTTCAGTTCTGCGATCTCAGCCTTGGTTGAGCGGAGGTCCTCACCGTACTGACCAGCAGAGGACTGCATCTCCTCAAACTGTAACATATATATTGATAAAAATGAGCACTTTTGTGGCCACAAATGAGTTGATCTTCAAGAGCTGAAGTTATGAGAGCTTGACTGACCTTCTGTTTGTACCAGCTCTCTGCTTCGGCACGGCTGCGGTTGGCGATGTCCTCATACTGAGCGCGAACTTCAGCCACAATGGCATCCATGTCCAGGTTTCTGCTGTTGTCCATCTCCACAACGACTGATGTGTCCTTGATCTGAGACTGGAGCTCACGCAGTTCCTGTAAAGGCAGACCAAATAATTCGTAAATCTACTACCCTTACAAAAGCAGCAGTACTAACAACTGGTTAGCCAAAAAACCCAAAAGAATTTAACTTACAGCCTCATAGACTGCCCTGAGGAAGTTGATCTCATCCTGAAGAGCATCGACCTTGGCCTCAAGCTCAACCTTGTTCATGTAGGCTGCATCAACATCCTACAAGAAAATGAGAGGATGTTATACCCTATGGCTGTTACAAAAATCCTTAAAGGAGAGGAAAAAGATACATGGATAAATCTTCACCTTCTTGAGCAGAACAAACTCATTCTCTACTGAAGCACGCTTGTTGATCTCGTCTTCGTACCTGTTAAGAGAAAGGAAATGTGAGTAAATCTGTTTTCAGTGGGGTTTGATCATTCAATTTCAAAATCCCAACTCACTTGTTCTTGAAGTCCTCAACCAGGCCTTGCATGTTCTTCAGCTCTCCTTCCAGCTTCATCTTCTCATTACCCAGGCCATCGAGCTGTCTGCGCAGGTTTGCAATGTAAGCCTCAAACATAGCATCGATGTTGGAGCGGGTGGTGGTCTGTTCCTGGAGGAGACTCCATTTGGTCTCCAGCATCTTGTTCTGCTGTTCCAGGAAACGCACCTGTGGAAAGACAGAAGGAATTTTGTGGTTTTTATTTGAAGATTTTCACTTTCAAGCTCCTTGGAGGTTAAACGTGTAATTGAGAAAGACTGCATTCGGAAAAAATAGTGAATGAATGAATAAATGAAGTGGATTGATGGTTTTGTCTTGTATGACTCCTTTGTAGTCCTATAGTTCTTTAAGTGTCTTTGTGCATGCTCTCTGGTAGCATTGTTTAAGGGAATACAAATGACCATGAGTCATTTTAGCAGGCATTTTTCTACAGGGTGGAGTGAGGGAAGGGGGAAGGGAAGGTGAAAGTGGACTGACTGGGTGTGGCAGTGCTGCACACAAGCTACAAACTCCTAGACTGGAAAAAACTTCCAGTAATGACCTCGCCCCAAACCTGCATTGCTTCACAGATAAAACAAGTGCAACAACATCAGAGAAACAAGACATACCTGCCACACCCTAAGACAGGTTTTGTGTGTGGTCTTTGGAGATCAGCCATATATGACAGCACCTGTCTAGCTCATAATCTATTAAACTTTTTTTTTTTCTGGATATGCCCTGGAAATGTCAATGCACTTTTCCACAAAACGTCTTCATTTCATTATCTTACATTAACAACAACCTACATTTCTATGTTATCTTTAACTTCAGAAAATGTTAAAAGGCATTTAGTGGGCATAATCGTTGACATGCAAACTGTTAAAAAAGTTATAAAGCAGAGCAAAAGTTTGGAGCGTCTGGTGTCTATGGTCCTGATGACTCATCATGGTCACACACTGCCTACTGCAAATTCTCCCACAGGCACTAAAAAATAAAGGTGTGTGTGTGTGTATGCTGACTGCATGGCCTTCAGGGTGTGTCTTCTGTCCACATTTGCTCAGAAAGTTGTGAAGTGTTTGTTTGCAGCCAAATATGGGTGTAACATACAGTTGACTCAAGCTTTTTTCAAGAAAGAGGATGAAATAAAAAATGCACGGCACAAATGGATCTGAATGACGATTTCAATATCGTAAGCTATGCAATTTTTGTGGCGTAATAAAGTCCAGACTTTGGACTACGCACACACAGGATTCATCTAGCGCACTGTATATGCAGTATGTGTATCTATGACTCACATGGTTGCTAGGTTATTACCTCCACCCATATTTGGATAGCCTCAGTCATGGGTTTTTGAGGACTTTTTTCCATGCTTAGAGAGATCTAGTACAAATGGTTAAGCATTTGCTTCAGCTGATTAGCCTTTTACTACTTCTTTGCTTGTACTTCTCGATTAGTACGTTTTTGTGCAATCAGATGCAACCTTTACATCTACAGTATGAAAATACTTAGCTTGCAGATATGCTGAAGGAAAGCTGTTGTGCAAGAGAACACATTTTTATGTGTCACTTTTTTTTACAGCTGCAAGCTATTATGGTGTGTAGTAATACTATAAGCATCCAGTGTTAGGAGTCACTCGTTCAAAGGTCATACTTAGTAATAAAATACGAGTTCTGTATTTGAATACACTACAGGCACAGTGCACAGCAATATCATTATGCATATTTGCATGATATGTAAAAGTCATTGTTACTTTAAGAGAGACTGCATGAATACTCACTTTGTCAATGAAGGAAGCGAAGCGGTTGTTGAGGGTCTTGATCTGCTCTTTCTCCTGAGTGCGGACAGCCTGAATTGTGGGGTCAATTTCCAGGTTGAGGGGGGCCAACAGGCTCTGGTTGACTGTTACAGCGGTGATGGAAGGTGGAGCGAAGCCACCGCCGAAACCTCCACCAAGACCAAGACCACCACCGTAGCCTCCACTCATGCTGCTACTGCTGAAGCTGCTGCCTCCAGCACCGAATCCTGCACCGAAACCTGGACCGGCACCCACACCAGATCTCCTGATGCTGGTCACAGAGCTGACCCTGCTAGAGCTGCCAGGAGCGTAGGCTGACTGGCTGGAGTAGCCAGACTTCCTGATGGAGCCACCGCTGCTGTAGCTGATAGACCTGGTTGACATGGTGCCTGTGTCTCTGAGTTGCTGAGAAGGAGGTACGAGAGTGCTCTCTGAGAGAGGAGTGGAGGAGGTTGCTCACAAAGGAGAGTCAAAGTCCCTCTGTGTGTCTCTCTGCAGCTGGCTGACCCTTTTTATTCACACACACAGGGGGCGGAGCCGCCTTCTCACACACACACACTCGCTTACAGATCCACTCTGACACACACCCTACCTGTTAGACAGGTATAGAGAGAAAGTGGCAAGATAAATGGTGTCACACCCAGCCCCGGGCTTCGCCTCAGGTGGAGTGAGAAAACAGGAGGAGAGGCAGAGACTTGAGGACAGACATTCCAGTAGAAGAAGAAAAATTAAGAAAAGACAGTGTAGCTCTCCCAGGCTGCCAGCGGGTGTGTTTCTGCCTCAGTATCTGGTTGGCTGGGCAGTCGTAAAGAGCGAGTTAACCTCTGCTCTTTTCAGCAGGGTGGGGCACGAAGCAACTTTCACATTTATGAATGGCTTTTTTCCATCTACTTTTGCCAGTGTTTGGAACTGGCAGGGCTTTTTTCCCCCCAAGAGCTGAAGAGCTGCATTGTTGAGATTAACAAGGGGGAAAAAGAAACAGGGATCTCAGTTTCCATCTGTACTGATGTTGGAAAATGTGCACACACTCACTTCTCCACAGTAGCTAACCCAGTATGGCACTATAAACTCCACCATATGTGTGTACATACGAGTGTGTGTGTTTGAGGTGGAGCAAAGTGATGTGATAGAGCTGTGGAAAAACAATGAGAAAAGTTGCCACAAAAAATACGGTACACTCAGCTCTACCTGGAAGCTCCTTCAGGATCACTTGCTTCCCACGCCCTGCATAGTCAGACCATTTCTCATTTCTAGTTCAAGTCAACATGATAAGCCAACTGCTGGGTGTCACAGCCAGCGCTGATGGGCACTTCATAGTATTACACAAGCACCTACAACTGGCATGACACTATTATAGTATAAGGCAGGTGTGAAAGGTGTGAGATCATCGCACGGCAATCATCACTTTGTATGAGTGTTTGTGATGAGTAATAAGATTCAGCCATGTCTCTAACAATGGACTGCACAAGTCTCCTTATAGACGTCAGACACACAAGGGAAGGAAAGGCAAGAAAAAGCATGTCCGGGCTGGATCTCCGGGACATTGTGGAGAAGGTTTACTGTAGGAAACCATTACAGTAATCAGTTTGGCCAGGGATTTGGCCCGAGTGATTTTGGCCATTATTCGTATTAGTGTGCATGCATGTTTTTGCATCGGAGTTTATCTGATCTGATGTTAAGGTGTATTGTGCATACTTTCCAAACTGTGCATCATGATAACATAACAGGGCTTGGCACATTGGTATTATTGCAATGCAACTCACATTTGAAATGCAATAGTGTTTTGTGAGTATGAATATGCAAATATTTGTGTATTGTGAGAAGAATAAGCAGATATTTAAAAGGTTGATGAGAGTAGATATTAATGTTACTAAATCATTTAGATTTGCATGTAAACATACACACTAATTTAAAGATATATATGGGTATATACATAAATCTGCATTTATCTGTGTATTAAAGTGACATGTTTGATGTTGAGAGATAAAGATCTGTAGCGTCTGGTACATTCCTAGTTTTAGAACTGGTGACAAGAATGGACACACCCTTTATTTAGATCACCAACTGACTTACCGCACTAAAATTAACCTTAGATATGATGCTTTAAATTACAAAAAAAAAAAATAATAATATGGATTAGCGTGTAGCACAGACTGCACCCCCACTTGAATACATTTTTAAATGCAGTTTTATTTCAACAAGAGCAGTTCAGATGTACTTAGCTGCATTCTTTATAAAAAGGTATGCGGTCAGGCCACCTGCCAGTCACAAGGCTGGAATCATTTTTAGACATGCACCGTTTTGGCAGATCAAACAGTGACAGAGCAGAACAGAACATCTTCTAATATGTGTTTTTCAATGGCACCCAATAGTCTATATCTCATCAAATGAAACTGAAATCTTGTTTTTAATCCAATTTAGCCCAGCCAGAGTATTATCTCTTAAGGGGATTAACAAGAGAAGCATACTTAACAGCTGTCTGCGTTTTAAAAGCATGCAAAACAAAAGTCAACAGAACAAAACACATCTGAACAGCACATTCATTAATTTGAATATTTAATAATGCATGGGGGGGGGTTGTCATTACTCTTTTATTGTGCTTTTCATGGATGGTACATTCAGTACTTTCATTTCAAACCACTTTAAAAAGGACTCATTATTTTTAGGTTTTCTTTCACATTAAGCATTTGCAGCAATTTACAGAAATAATTGCTTTAAAACCTGATCACAAAACACCAGGACCATATACTGCTAAATCCTGCACACCTGGATTGACATGCCTTTCAGAGACCTGTTCACTTGCCTGGGGGAGTTTGCTGTGGTATGTCTGTTTTGCATGTAAGACTACCCTGAAGCTGCTAGGCCAGAATCAGCAGGTTTTATACATCTTGTATTTGGTAATGGGCATGCAAATGAGGTGTGTTGAAATTTAAACAGAGTCGTGCCAAAATCACATTGTTTTGTAAAGACATGTTTGGGACTTCAAAAGAAAAGGCCTTCTTAAGAAGGAAGCCTTGCATCAACAAACTGGATGCAACTCACATAACCCTGACCCAGTAAACAAATTCAGGTTTCAAGAGAAGATACTCAATGAAATCAATTTGATGAATTCGGGGGAATGAAGCCAGTCGGGTCTCTGCAGGGTGGACTGAAACCCACTCCCATGATATGCTACAGTACACCCATTCCTGTTCTGCAGAACTTCTTAAGAAGCAAACCAAAAAAAAGTTAATGTCACAAATTACGCACACCCAAAGTTGCTATTGTCTAACCTTTTCTCTTAAATGTCATCAAGATATGTACAAGATATGCAAACCAGCAACACCTTTACAAAACTACATCTTAATTGCATGTGCACAGGCAGGTCTAATCTTAAAACACTCATTGTGACCAATAATGTATAATAGGTGGATCCAGAAACACCCTAAAACTTAAAATCACCCAACATAGCCAAAAAATAAGTTTTAAAAAAGCTTTTTTATTTATTGCATTAAATTAGATGTCACGTCATTGCAATCTTTCAACGACAACAGAAACTGCAGAAAAAAATGGTTATTATGATTATGTGTGCAGCACTGAGCCAGATACATTTGTATCTACTGTTTATTTTCCAGTCTTTGATTAGTTTTTTGTTTCAAAGGCCAAGGAGTGGAAGAAGTGTTTAGCTCTGTCTCTACATGCCCCTTCCCTCCTCCTTCTTTTACCTCATAACATGAGTATGCCTTCTTATAGTGAATAGGTGTTGGCTCAAAGAACTTAGAGAAACTCACTCTGGTGTATCTCATTACTCACTGTCAATGAATTGGCAACTTCTAAAAAATGCCTCTGAACCAACGGAGAATGCCTTCAAACAATGAAGGTGCTCATATAAACAGCTGCAATCATACCTCTTAGTGTGCCAGTTCACAGAGCAGTTTTTTATGTGTTTAAGGCACACCCATAATTTCAACAGATTTTCTACTGAATTCAGTAGAAATAAAAATGCATGCACACATACAGACGGCGTAAACCTAGTTCAACAATATTTTGAAGGTGGATTTTAACCAAAAAAAAGCAATGACATTTATTTATTTTTTTTGTTGCTATTTTATGCAATTCAGTAATTATAATTTATTTTAATAATAACCTGAGTTTGGCATTTTTGTATATTAGGTTCTTATTTATTTATTTGTTTCCTCATTTTATTTACTGCTGCTTAAATATTAATTGTAGTCCCACATTTCTGGGCTTTCATACTAAATTGCATTTTAAAACAATTTTCAAATAATGCTTAAAATTTTCAATTGTGACAACTTGCCCCATGAATGTCTCATTGACATTTGTTTAATTTTTAATCTGCGCAATAAAATGTATAGACTTTAAAGTACAGAACACAGTAAATCTACCCTTAAAAATACAATTTCTGTATTTTAAGAGCATTTCTGACATTTATACACCATTTCAAAAGACCACTGAATTAAAAACAGATGGAACGGTTAAGCAACAAAATCTGACCAAATGACATTACATGACAAGGTTCACTTTTTCCCCAATATGTGATTCATTCTATAAAAATGTACAAGACAGACACCAGGAATAGCAGGATTCAAAAAGCGAGATCGAGATTTATGGGTGCTTGAATATTATTGCAGCTCCAGGCAGGACATTAAGACTTAATGAATGAAAGGATTTGCTTCAATACGGCAGACACATCAGTCCGTTGCCAGTTGCTCATGGCCATTTACTACTCATTCAGATATCATTACTACAGACAGCAATTACCTACTTGTTCAACATCATGTTGAGCAATTACCCATTCATAAAGTCAGTTCTTTTTCCAAATAGAACAGGTTCAGAGCTGTCTGTATGATGATAGTTAGACAAGAGTAAACCATAATAGGTGCAGTAAAAAAAAAAAAAAGTAATAAAACATAATGATATTTTATGAAGAGACAGCAGGTGAGATCCACTTTTGTGAGGCTGAGATAAACAGAACACATGCAGTAGCTCAAGACATCAGCACACAATGACCAGTGTTGAGGAATATTTTCTCTATGACCTATACATTTTAAATGGAAAACTGTCAATAATTAAATTACCTGATTATTTACTCATTTGTATAAAATAATGTACATTTTCATAATTTTCATTTTATTTTATCATCATAATTTTTTGCATATGTAATAAAAAGATTTCAGAATAAGCATATCAGAAAGATGCTAACTATCTAAACCCTCTACACTTCCCAAGCTGGATTGATAGTCTTTTATGCGGTGACAGAGTCAGAGAGATGAAGTTAGAGAAGGGCGGCTGGGTGGTGTGCAATTGTTCATTTCTCCATCATTAGAAGATATATCAGAGTCATATTTTCCCATCTTATGGTAATGCCCCTATAATCTAGCAGTTAACAGTGACATGACCACATAATATTTTCCCATGGAAGTGCCTGTCTATTCTAAAATTAGCTTTGTATTCCTATTTTGAAGTGTTAGCATAAAGCGGTGAGATCAGCTGTGTTTACAAAGGATAAAATATCTTACATTGGACTTGTCTCAACAGTCAGAAGACAAGTATTCCTGTAACATTTACTATTGTTGCTTTTTGTTTTTCCATTGCCTAGCAACCACCGAGTTTATGACGAAGACTTCCTGTCCACAGTAATCTTTGATTCAGTCCTCCTCTTCATTTCATTCACACCGTGTGTTCCATTTATAAGTGATGTGATGTGCAGTTTTGAACTCTTTTGCAATATGGAGGCACATTTTAAACTAAATAACGTATTTCAAAATGTTGCTTTAGAGAAAAAAAGGTAACAGCAGTAGCCTACTGCTGACGTTTTGTTATGTACAGTAACTACAGCCTTCTACTGTAGCTCCACCTTCTTTTGTTAAGGGGTGGGTTTCCTGCTAAACTTTGCAAGGAAAAAACAGACATTAGCTCACTTGGTTTTTTCCGTTAGTTGTGTGATAAATGATGTGCATCTAATACTATTGATTCCAGTCATCTTCATTTCCATGGTGACATACAGTCACAATTCACACACGCTCTGCCCTTGGTAGCACAAGCCAACCACTTATCCCATAGCAACCTCACAATGGAACATACAAACGCAAGCCTTTCTTGCCCAATGGCACTGAAGCATCTGCTGTTTGTTATCGGTTGTACTCTGTCTAATCTGTTGCACTTGTATTTGTGCGTACACATTTTTCTAATTAGTTATGACTTCTCTATCCTCTATCCTTTAGTTTAGTCTTCACATTGCACAGGTTTTCTTCTTTCTTCACGCTGCACATTTGATTAGAACTGTGTTAAAGGGACAGTTCACCCAAAAATGAAAATTTGATGTTTATTTGCTCACCCCCAGGGCATCCAAGATGTAGGTGACTTTGTTTCATCAGCAGAACACAAACGAATATTTTTAACTTTAACCGTGGCAGTCTGGTAGTCATTTAATGGAAGTGGATGGGCACCAAACCTTTCAAAGTAAAAAA
>JAUMHQ010000058.1:13378736-13401323 GCA_032361165.1 Enteromius paludinosus
TTCAGTTTCTCACAACAACCGATCGTTTCGTGTCTTAAGACATCAATGTATCGTCACGAGCCACAGGGTGTAATTTGTTTTGTCTGTGAATGTTTTTTTTACTTTGAAAGGTTGGTGCCCATCCACTTCCATTAAATGACTACCAGACTGCCACGGTTAAAGTTAAAAATCTTCGTTCGTGTTCTGCTGAGGAAACAAAGTCACCTACATCTTGGATGCGCTGGGGGTAAGCAAATACACATCTAATTTTCATTTTTGGGTGAACTATCCCTTTAAAGGCTGAAGTCTGATAGAATGCACATAGGACCTGTCAATCAAAACTTACATACGATTGCTCAAAATTTCATGAGATCTTTTGAATCTACTTAACTACTTTATTGATGTTAATTTCTCTAGATTAATGTAAGCTGCAATTACATAATAGAAAAAAAATAATGTTGAAAAGGATATCGTTAACATGTTACAAGTGTTTTTAGTTATCATAAAAAAAAAATCTAAATTCTAAAATCTAAATTAATATTAATTTTTACATGTACTGACACATTTGTTCAATTTCAAATGGTATAAAGGATGTTTAATGCATTATGAAACAACTCTGAGATTTAATAAACATAAGGAATTTCACAATTTCAACAGATTCAAATGTTATAAATTAAAATGAATTAATGCATAACAAAGGAACAAAAGTTCCAAATAACTAGTATACTAGTAACCAATATAATAAACTGCTTAAAAATGAATTAAATAATTTTTACAAATAAATGAATAAAAAACGTTTTTCATTCAACTGAACCATACTTCAAAATTATTTAATATCACTGTAAGGAGAAGTTGAGTTGAGATGAGATGAGTAGTAAATTTGAGGCCATAAAAACTGATTTACTATCAACAAAACAAGCCCTTTAAATGACATAATTACATAAATACAATGGCAGCGGATAGGCTTTGTACCAACATTGCTCATGGCAACCCGCAACCAACCAATCGCATGCATTTCTTTTGTAACCTTTCAACAGTCACACGCATCTGGGTCAAACCTACAATTTCAGCTGTATTATTTTACCTTTACAGTAGATGTTCCTTTGAATTTGCACATTTTTCAGGTGAACTGAATTATATTTGCAGTCTAAATAGGTTTATGTATGTATTTGCAACATGTAAATGTGACCTGAAGCTTTGTCGATCTAAATGGCACATTGACACAAACTCTTAACAGGTTAGTGAATATTCAATCCACAGGGCCTTGAAGGTGTGGATCATGCCAGGCCGAGGCGTTCCTCCAGCTTATCTCTTTGTGACTGCAGTCATCCAAACACATAAAATGTGGGTGGGGTTAACGGGGTTACTAGTTTCGCTCTAGGAATTTGCAGTCTTAAGAATGGCATGAATCTTTCACATATTTAGAATCATTAAAATGTATGCTACTTATCAAACAAACACATGCTACTATGATAAACAAAGATTGTATAGCCAAAAATATACAAAAATATGACCCTTATGCTGAGGCTATGTGTTTGGACAAGTGGACGCTCCCTCCTCACACATCTACACCCATACATCTCACCTTTAAGGGACACTGGAAGTTTGATTAGCTGACAGGTCTTGAACAAAGCCCCCACTGTCTCAAAGACAGATAAGTGTCAGGATTTACCGCTTCTGGCAGAGGGAAATGTTGCTAAATAAACTCCTTCGGTTTCAACATTGAGAAACATTGGCAACTAAGAAAACTAAGCAAACTTAAGTACACAAGTCTATACATGCAGTACTGCAAGTAGCTGTCACAAGATGATGTCACAAGCGTATGTATCTTATAGTGTCACAGTGTTATTTTAAAAGACAAGGTGAAAAAAGTTGCAGAATAAAGTATGCATCTAATACCTGCCTATTGTATAAGATCATTTATTGTTACCTATGCAAAAAAAAAAAAAAAATTAAATGAATAAAAATGCAATAAGATTATATGGCAGTAATATTGTTTATGTTGGGAGTGTCTGTGTTAGTGCCCTGTTTTGTGCACTTTGATCTTCCAAACTCTGCCGGTGCACACACACCTATATGTACACACACACACACACACACACACACACACATAAACACGTACATACACAGCTCCGGCAGGCTGACCTTATACACATACGTATGTTCAAAGGAATGTTTTGTACCTTAACCTATAGAGTAAACACACACCACTGGCCATATTAGTGTTTAATAAACATGATGACTTAAGGATGATCCAAGGAGTTTCAATAGGGAAAAAAAGGAGTTTACATAATCAATGTCACAGATTTGCTTACATTTGAGCAGTAACCCAGAAATGGTGCAGAACAGCATAGGATTTTACACCATAACTTGTCTTTGCAAGTTTCAATGAAACATTTAAAGGTTTTTAACTTGGTTTCCACCATATGCACAAAAATATTCTAAACATTGCATTAAAATGACTGAATTTTGCAGTGTCACTTATCTCACAGCACACCTTTGTTAATTTGCAAATAAATACGAAGAAGCATTTACTGGATAAAATAAATAGAACGCAGCCGAATTAGTCCTAAGATGAAGAAAATGTCTTTTTTGGTTGGCTGGTTTCTCGAGTTTCATTTCAGTATCGAGTGGACTTCAACACCTAGAGAGTGACTTTTGGTGAGAAATGAAGCAGAATAACTGAAATAGCTACTTTCATTGTTTACCACAGCTTAAGCATGAGGCACACCTCTCAGAACTATCCATCAGTTTACGCAAATAAAGAGAGAGAGAGAGAGAGAGAATATGGGGGTGTGTTTGATGTGTCCCTGCAGCCCAAAAAAAGAAAAAGGAATGCAAGCAGAGCAAACCTGTTACCCAAGACCCTTTAACATGACAAAGACAATGCAATAAATCAAAACCAGAATAGTATTGATACATACAGTAAATTGACTGATATTCTGCTGGAAGAAACAGAAAATTAACAGTGGAATTTTTAAATGCTTTTTAAACTGCATGCTGTTTTGCAGACGAGCCCTAAAAGTTTTTCACAAATACTTCTAAAAGTTTCAGTCCATTATGCATTGCCCTAACAGCACATGACACCTTGTTTTACACAAAACTGACATGCTTAGCCCACTTCACAATGATTGGCACTAAAAAAAACTTGCATTTGTTAATGAAACTGCACTGTGCAAAGAACCAAAGTAGCTGTAGTCACATGGCCTAAGGAAATGAATATGAACATGTCAGTAAACTGTTCAAATTCATTATGTAAGAAAAGGTATGTTTTGTCTGGTGGCAGTGGGTTGGGGATTCAAACCAGGTTTATGTGTACACTGATCAACAGGTTCTGTCAAAACTTTGACAAGAGCTGCTCATGTTGAACACTCTCCTTGTTCTCTCTCTTAAACACAAACACACAGCGTATTCTATTGAGAGCTGTGGGGCCATAACGGAGTTGACATCAACGTGTTCACTGTCAAGAGCTTACAATGTGCACACTTTTATCTAACAACATAAAAGATATATAAACATACTCAAAAGCAGACTATATGTGGGTTTCCCCCAGTTTATTTATTTTTATGCTGCCCTCCTGCTCTTGCTTGAGTGTTGTGTTTTACAGGTTCACATTTGTAAATGAAAGTGATAGATTAAGAAAGAGGTAAACTGGTTTGGACTGCTGTCTTCAAATGAAAAGGCAAGTTCTCACAAGGCCTTAAAGTGAAGTTGCAGTAAATAATTGTTAAGTGCATTTCCATGCACTTTAAAAGGTCAGTTTTAGTCTGACTAAAGCAATTGGCTTTTTAAAAATTACGTTCAAGCACTCAGAACTGAATTTGTGCCTGTACTTTTTTGAGTAATAATGCAATAATAGCTTAGCTTCATCTATCACAGGTGATGTGCAACAGGCGTTTAGTCCTTTAAATATTCAATTAAGTTTAATCGTGTACACTTGGACCGAAAATGAACACTAGTTCAACTCAAATGCAGAAACCTGCTGAGATTATAATTGCACATGCAGACCAAGTATGGCATGTGCATTTTGCAACTTCATTTGTTTATCACTTTTCAAAACATCTGGCTTTTTTGTAGAATGTTTTACAGAAAAAAAATGTCTTGATAAAAGCCAATGAAACAATGATATTATGAATAACAACTGACCTGACATATGCAACATGCATTGACATTACTGTAAATCTTTGCTGGTTTTAAATTGTGTATACATATTATTGTATATGTCCTCACATGTTAAATTAAGTAGCAACACTGTAACTGCTAAGTACTGTATGAGTTTTGCAAGCCAGGCTCATTCCTGTGGCGTAATATAATTTGTGCAAAATTATATCACTTTGCTTTTTGTGCACTTTGCAACAAAGTGAAATGTCTAGTCTTTATCCAAAACAGGTGAATGAAAATCTGGCAATGTTTTACTACATTAGTTGGAAATGAATACCCAATAATAAACCCTTCCTTATAAAAAGATAAAGAAAAAAAAAGAGAGATAAAGAGATTACATTTTATCTTGCTTCTGCAAGTTTTTGAGCTCATTTGTCGTGACAAACCTTTCACAAGAATCATATCTCACTTAAGATCCAAATTGTGTATTTTAGTTCATTTTTACTGCTTTGTATTGTATGTATGTACCATATAGTGGTACGATGAGCTTGTATTGCGTCTATTATAAATAAATAACTTACTCAGCAGTTGTATACATCATATGCAAAATGTATCTCAAAGCATCTTAATTAAATTCTCCCTCATAAATGGGAAATAAAAATGTGATTTAGTTAGCAGCTAAGTAGGATTATGCAGAGGCCTGACCAGAACATCAGCTCTGTAATCCCTTGAGTTTCTGTTGGTATCCGCTGTAAAGCATTGGCCTGTTGAGGCCTGCAAAGAAAGTGAGTGACTGACAGAGAGAGTGCATGAAAGAGTGAGGGTTTTTTAAACTTCTTTTGACAGGAGATTATAAAAAAGGTACTATGATAAATCAATAACAGGGAGGAGTGAGAGGTCAAGCAAGGAGAAACTAGAACAGACGGCATTTGTTGATCGCAATAAGTTAGAGAGAATAAAGGTGTATGTGTTGCAAGACGGGGGTGGGGGAGGGAAGATATGAATCTTAGGGGACTGGTTAGCTGGGTGTGTTTAAGGCGTGGTACAACTAGGGAACAGGGTTAAACACCTGAGGCTAACGTGTCAACGTGTGTCACCAAAAGTGCACATCCATTGAGCCGCTGCAATGTTTGGTATTCTCTAGAAGCATTTACTATTTTTTCTTACCTTATCTTTCAGCTTCTTCTGCCTTTTATATAACAAACCACAGAAAACAATAACTGTCACAACTGCTTTTTATTTAATCAGTAATAAGAACTTAATAACTGCACAGCTGGAGCCAGCGAGGACACATAACTCCGAACATAATAGCTCTGTGCATGTTGTGGCAAGACTTGAGAAATTCCAGTGCAATAACCTATTGTAATTTGTCACCATCACAAGGACAACTTATTATCTACTGTATTTTGTTTTTGTTTAAATACATGTATAATGATTTCTGCATAAAATCATCAAATACGACCGATCATTTAATTAATTTGGGAAAGTATAGATTATTTTTAGAATAATTCCATAGTGCTGAAATGCTGTGAAGGATTGGGCTAGTCCGGTCTGAGCAGTTTAAGGCTTAGACCAGTAAATAGGGGTTGAGTCTAAATTCCCATACAACTGCAGCCCTTATAGGGCAGTGTTTGCTAAAGGGGGAGGAGACACGGTCATAAATGCAGTTATTACTATTACTGCTCTCCATTTGGCAATGTTACACCTGTATACTTAGCAATATTGTCTGATATGCATGTTTGGCTTATAAAGGAAATGCTGCAGCTGCATATATCACTTTCACTTTAAGACAATCATCTAAATTAATCTGTGCAATTTCTTTATGAAAGCTTAAGTGGCTTTTTATGTATTATAAATGTTCCTATCATTTGAATTTGTTCAAGAACATTTTAGCCAAGACACTCTAAAATAACATTTCTAAATTTACTGAAAATCTCTCTCTCTCTCTGTATATATATATATTTTAAATCAAACTTTCCTTACTGTGCACAACACTGTTGGCTCAGTACGTAAGTGCAATGAAGGATCGAATTCAAACAGGCAACTTACAAAGTAAAATGCAGAACAGCAGAAATGAAAAAAGAAAAAAAGAAAGCTGCTTTGTAAACCTGCATCCATTTTATTTACTTTCTTTCTTTTTTTTTTTAATTAAAAAAACATTTTATTAAAACTGCATAACAAACTGTTTTTGTATAATTGTTTTGTTTTTTTTAAATGGAATGATTGTTTGTTGCAGCTATAAGAAATTAAAAAATTCAAATGTCGAAAACTGATATTTTACATGTACTGACTTTATTTGAAAGTAGGCCTCAATAGTTATCAAAAAAGTTCACAGATGTTTCCCATACATTCTGACTGTGCTCACAATGACAGACATGTAGTAGATATTTTTTAAGTATAGGGTACAAAATGCTGTAGAAGACAATATATGGTTTTATTTGAAATATACTAACTCAGGTACTGAGTATTGGAACTCAGTTTGATCTGCCACACCTCAGCAACAAATACTAAACTAGACATGATCATGGAGCCCAGGGGAGGAGGTGGAGGCCAACCTATAAAAACCTGATCCAGGGCCCAGTGCACAACACAATCCATCTGTTCTTCCATCATTCAAAAACATCCTCCTCTTGTTTGTGTGCAGACTTATCCATCACTTGCACACTTCCCTTCATAGAGATTAGTTTCTTCCCTGTCTCACTAGTAATGTGGCTGCTTTCAAGGTCGTAGTTCAAGGCTAAGAAAAATGAAATCAGAGTACTGTCACAAAAGCTGCACCTTAGTGAAATACTTCAAAAAAAAAAGCATATGTGTATAAAAAGACATGCTTTAGTAACTCACAGTGTGGTTTGTAGATGGTGAAAGTCTGGAATGAACCATATAGTCTGTGAAGGAACATATCATAAATACATGACATCCTTAAAAATCCATTGTAATATTCTATTCTGTTTCAATAAACAAGCACTCAAGTCTGAAGCGGCACCCACCTGCTCTCTTCTCCTTCCAGGAGTTTCCTATAGGTGGCGATCTCAATGTCCAGAGCTAGTTTGATGTTCATCAGTGACTGGTACTCACGCACCTGACGAGCCATGTCTTGTTTGGCTTTGAGAAGAGCTGCTTCCAGTTCATGCAGACGCAGCTTTGCATCTTTTACAGCCAGTTCACCTCGTTCTTCTGCCTCTTTGATCTGAACCTCGTAGTTTAAATGCTAAAAGGCAAGGAGACAAAAGATTACATCCTTCTCACACTCTGACATATAACTTAAGATCAACTAGGATTAATTGAGATCAACTCACATATAATACACTTCACCTAGATTTACTGAAAGAATGCTTGCTTTGTTCTTGTCAGCCGTCACCTAAAATAATCAAGCTCTAAGTATGCTGTGCATTGTTTACTGACATTTTGGCACCAGTTTTGTTGCCAGTTGACACTGAATAGTAAAATGAAGTCACCTTTATTTACATAGCCCTTTATACAATATCCTCAGTGTTGATCAGTTCAGTCCAATAACTATATAAAGTTAATTATGATTTCAAATAAACTATAGAAGACAATAGTGACAAATAAAGATCTTACCTGTCCCTTAACAAGTTCCATCTCAGAGTCTATATGTGCAATTCTTCTATTATACTCTGCAATTTCAGCCTTTGAGCTTTTCAGGTCATCCCCATGCTTGGTTACCCTCAACTGCATTTCTTCATACTAATATTTCATAACACACATGAACATTCACATAAAGGCCAATACACATAGACTCATATTTACAATTAATTTGAGCATCTTCAGAAAAGCTTGAATATTAGAATGCAAGATTATTACTACCTGGTCTCGTGGCATCAACCTTGGTGCACTTTTTAGCGAGACGCGAAATATGTGCCAATAAGTACATATCACAGCATTTTCCAAACTTAATAAGGCGTAATCGTACAGTTACTTGAATATCATTTTTATGACCTCAAAACAATATTAATATTCAGGTAGATTTTAAAACTGATGCTTCTGAATGTTAGCATCACACATATCCAGCTTCATATCTATGGGTTTTCATAGACATTTGGTTTGTTCGGAAGCTCACAGAGTACAGAGATGTAATTGAGAGGCGAGGAGCTCTGGTTCCAACCCAGTGTAACTACGGTTCGACAAAACATTTTAAATCCACATGAAAAAGTTTTTGAAATGGAACGGTTGCATCAACAAATGCATTTTTAGATAAGTTTTGCATTTGTTAACACTATTGGGTTGGTATAGAGTTGGAGTTGGTGTAGGGCATATTTCCAATACGATAGGGCATTACTTTTACAACTGAATGAAAACACAGCAAAATGTGCCTGTATCAATGCAATAAAAACATCCCAGGGTTCACGTATTGAACCCGTGTTTTAGTGCCACTCAGTGAACATTTCTCTTTGAAACTGCAGTGAAACTTGCATGAAGGTACTTAAAAATGGTACCTTAGATGTACGTTTTTTTGTGAGACCAGGTTGGAAAGTCACCTTTTGTTTGTACCAGCTCTCTGCTTCAGCACGGTTGCGGTTGGCAATCTCCTCATACTGAGCACGAACTTCAGCCACAATGGCGTCCATGTCCAGATTTCTGCTGTTGTCCATCTCTACAACAACTGATGTGTCCTTGATCTGAGACTGGAGCTCATGGAGCTCCTGTACACATGAAACAAGTATTACTGTGAACTGTCCTGTTTTTTTAAAGGGTTTACGGTTTTTGCTTACACACTTCTAAGTGCTTAGGATTTATGTTTTACTATCATTCAGCACAATAAATCCTGGAAAGTGAATTACATGACTGCTACAAGATTTATTGGAAATGTGAAGAGAGTGAATGGTACCGCCTCGTAAATCTGCCAAAGGAAGTTGATCTCATCTGTTAGGCTTTCCGATTTACGTTCCAGCTTCACTTTATTCAAATACGAACTGTCGGCATCCTAAACATAGACACAGTGAAAAAAAATAATCTAATAATGTCATTATAATCCGTTTTTAAAAGTACATGATCTGTGTGTGCTTTTATATTATGTGCTGACCTTTTTAAGAAGCACAAATTCATTTTCAGAGTCACTCCGTTTGATAATTTCATCTTCATACCTGAGGAAAAATGGGCAAAGTTTGTTGGAATGTGTGTGTGTGGAACGTCCTTAAACACTTTAGTGTACAAATATGCAGGATTTAAGACACTTTGCAGATGTCTCCAGTGATCTCACTTGCTCTTGAAGTCTTCTACCTGGCTGGACAAATCCCTCAGGCCAGACTCCAGACGTACTTTCTCATTGCCTAGACCGTCCAGCTGTCTGCGCAGGATAGAAATGTATGACTGAAACATTGTATCAATGTTGGTTTGTTGACTCGTCTGTTCTTGCAAGAGAGACCATTTAGTCTCCAGCATCTTGTTCTGCTGTTCCAGGAAACGCACCTAGGGAAAGACAAGAAGAGTATGAAAAAAAGCATAATTTTACCATGGTAAATGATCACGCATATGTGTGATAGATGGTGTCAGATTACATGGACATTAATGTTTTTTATTTTTTATAGCTGTATTTAAGATTTCATATTGAATATTCCACAAATGAAAACAATGCTATGAGGATCCAAGCCATAAAGGTCTTAATTTTCATCAACCAATTTTTATTTTAATTTTAAATAAATTAACAGAAATCCAAAACATTTTGCACTTAAATAGTTAAAAGTTGTGAATAAAATCATTACTCCACTTTTGTTTGTGAAATGGACTTAATGTTTTTGCAATTTTACTAATGAGTTTTTAAATGCACATTAAAGTGTAAAGCTCTCTCTGTGCTTTATTGAGCAGATTATGTGAGTTCAAAGCTAGTTGTGTGTGCTCAGATAGGAGTGTTTCTATACAGCACGTACAGTATAAGGGAGTGACTGTTGTGCACGATAGTAAACTGATATTGCCCAAAAAGTGACATAGGTGTGTTTATGACTGAGAGTGGACATTGTCCCTTCAGGTTAGGCAGTCAAGTGGGGGTCCTGATAAAATATGACACCCATCGAATTGGGCCTATATCACATCACTCGCACCAGTGTACGAGCTACACTTGCAGGTCCAAGCAAAATAAATCATTTAATGTCCACACAACACATTAAAATAAAGACTAGATGTAAGTCGAAATGACATAACTTACTTTATCAATGAATGAAGCAAAGCGGTTGTTGAGTGTCTTGATTTCCTCTTTCTCCTGAGTCTTGATGACCTGGATGTTCGGGTCAATATCCAAGTTCAGAGGTGCCAGAAGACTTTCATTGACCTTTACAGCTGTAATCGGATGGTGTAATGCTGGAGTGGAACCCCAACCTTCTCTCGAAACCATCCCTGGATGGGAGAGGGGTGTCCTCCTATTGCTGCTCAAACTTACTGAGCGACTGCTGAAAGACTTCACGGTTTTCTTGGAGTTCAGCATCTCTGGACAGCACAGGTTTCAGAGTGAGAGAGGGGAAACTCAAAAGTGGTGGGATGAGAGACGTTCCCTCAAACTCTTTTATCGAGTGCGGGGAGTGGCTCAAGGCCAGCTTATTGGTCAAGAAAGAATTTATTAATCAAGATATGTATGGAGAGTTATGGGGTTGAAAGTCGAGAGGACAATCATGCCGTTATACATTAACTGCTTCACTTCAGTCCCTGAGCAGTCCGCATATTACTTTTATGTTCCCGGGCTGAATATGCTAAGACATCATGAAGCATTTTTGCATATTTTGCATCCTAAATTGACATGAGTCCACTGCAACAAGCAGAGCTAAAATATTAAAAATCGATATAATTTAACAAAAAGAGCATAATACAATATTTTGAGTTTGCGTAACCACTGTATGAGTGTTCATGGATATTTAGAAATTTCTATAGTTCTACCCACCCAATAATTAACTGCTGATTTGAGCAGGTCCCCTTTACCTACAGAGAAAAAAATGCATAACAATTACCCTTTAAACTCATTACATGGTCTAATGTAGCCTTGTAGCCTCCTTTATACAAACACTCCATTGGCTGTTTGTATATTGTACTTTTCTGGAGGCAAAAGGCATGGGCTGATCTGTCTAGCTTGTAAACTGCTGCAGAGATAACAGTCCAAGACTCAACTGCTGGGTCCGGGAAACTTTCAGGCATCAGAGTTTCAGTCTTTAAAATAATAAACACTTCCTCAGTACACAAATATACTGTGTTGATTAAAACACTGTAATTATTATTATTAACATAGTTAAAGAAACTTAAGAGGAAAGCCTAAAACTTTTAATTGAAAACAAATCCACATAGATTTGTAGTATCATTCATATAAATTAAGAACATGAATGGAATTGCATTCAATTCCTAATAAATTCATATGCATATAAGTTATTTTGAACCTAAAGAAAAAAAAAAAAATTTCAAGATATGTGATCTCTAAATTGAATCAACAGGAAAGAAACAATTATCATTAACAATTATACTAAGCCTTAAAGGTTATGGCAACACATTCAACATTTGGTACGGTATTTATATTCATTATGTATGTGTGTTCTGTTTTACAACTTCTGTTGTAAAAACGTCCTGGCATCTTTTGTTCCTCTTTTTCACTGTATCCAAGTTTCAGTTCTCCTGTGTTAATGCAGGTTAATGCAGAATGGAGACAGCCAAGTCAAGGTTGCTTGCTTTTTCTTGCTGACGGAAAACTGACATCATTGGCAAAGTGAAAAAGGGACTTATCATAACATATTCGGATTGGTCACTTACGCTGCAGACAGACAGTAGTAGACGTGGGGCTTATTTGTAGTGTAGGTTTGATAGAAGTGCAGTGAGCGTTACTTCAGTTATTTTGCTATCAAGGAGGATAATCTCTTCTGGTCAGACAGACTCCCAAGATGAATTTACGCTGAACTTAACAAACATCCTGTGTTCACATGTACATATATGATTAGACAAGACAGTCTAGACATATGATAAATGCAACAAAAACAGTACAGCATTTTACAGAAATATTGCAAGTTATTGACACTATTGTAATTACAAAGCATAATTTGCCTACTTAAATGTTGTATCTATTTTGCATTAAATACATACATAAATAAACAATGCAAGCAATATAACAACAATCTGTAAGCAACCATTCACTCTCAAAATAAAGGTACAAAGCTATCGCTGGGGCTAAAAGCATCTTTGTACCTTGTTTATCTCTAAATGGTACTCAATAAAACCTTCATGGTGTATATTTTACCACAGTGACAGCTTTCTTTTTTATTGTTATTTATTTTATTGAGAGTGTGAGGAAAACACAGGGAATGAACATGTCCATTTCACTTTTCTAATCATCAAAGAATCCATAAGAAAAATACAGTATAAATGTTTCATGAGCACCAAATCAGCATATTACGATCATTTCTAAAGGACCATGTGACACTAAAGAAATGGTTGCTACAAATACGAATAAAACACATTTTAAAATATAGTAAAATTTAAAAACTGTATAGTTTTTTTTAAATCAAATAAATCCAGCCTTTGTGAGTATTAGAGACTGACCCCAATTATTGACCGTAGAGTACATACTATTACAAAGAAATCGAAATGAATCCTCTCTCTAGAATTGAAGATTACACAAGATTACGTAAAAAATCAATAAACACATCAAGAGCACAACACAACTGAACATCTGTTCTTTGGAAGATGTCACGGTAAAGGAGTAAATACTGTTAGTCCTGATATGTGTCAGACCTTTAGTCACCCCTCAACAAATACACACAGTCACTTAAACTAAAAAAAATATTTAAATCATAAAATGGATAAATGGGAGGAATGAGAAGTGATTAATTACTGATAAATAACATTTCTTGTGAAGAATGCAAAAAATATTGATGAATAATATAATTGTCTTAATGATAGACTAGTAAATTTCTTATACTCATAAATAAATAAAAGGAGAAAATAAAATGGGGAACTGCACAAGAAACAGTTAATCTTTCCATTTCATGCTCATTCTGGAATGCATGTCACTCACTTTCATATGAGTTAGTGTCTTAACCACAAACAAGCCCAAACCAGCACCTAACTAGGTGACCTGCTGTTGCAGGCTTGATGCATGAATTTTGCATTTTGCTATTTAATTCTGGTAATGCATCACAGTACCCTTCATGCTCACTGCCTGTGTTCCCGTAATAAGAAAAAAAGGTGTGGTGTCCTGCAGGCAAAAACAGGTGACTGTCGTAAACACAGATCTTCAAGCAGGAGAATTGCACCACAATTGGTTTCCCCTTGGGGCACCAGGGGGGTAAGTCTGTGACAGCACTAATGAAAAACAATTGGCTGGTGAATGACAGCTATGCGAAAGCAGGGATAACTTCTGTTTGCTTTTGGATAAATGTTTCACAGAATGAGAACGCCTTCTTTGTAAGTACAAGGTGCTGAGATGAAGGAGAGGGTTGTTTTACATAAACAGCACTCAGGTAAGAGAGAATAAAAACAGACAATGAGGGGTTGTATTACATTTTAATGGGTTTAAAAGACAAAGACGAATAATTCAGCCTACCACATCCCTGTATCACTATGCAGTAATAAAGAGAAGTTGAAGAATTTCAAATAATCGTAAAAGGTTAAGGATGACTGCAACTGCAATTGTTGAATTTCAACCAGCATTAACAGAAAGAAATGTAGTGTAGTTGAATGAACACAAATGAAAGTGCTTGAGGGCTCGGGGGTGCAAACTGAGTAAAAACGTGTGCTAGCGGTCAACCAATCACATAATGGCAAGTCTGTTTTGTGTTTCCAGATTTTTGGCGGTTTTTAGCACTCCCTAGTGGTTGAGTTTGGGATTGCATCATGTCTACAGAACACTAACGGCTGAAGGAGTTGAAGGGCTTCTGGTTTAGATCAAGAACCAAGGTTTGACTGGTGAGCAAGGTCTAAATAACCCAAAAAGCATATTTCCCCATCGACAGGAATTCAAAGTAACTAAAAAAAAAGGTTTCACAAGCAGCTCAAGTATTTTATGAATCCGTAGCTGTAAGTGTAGGGAGTGGGACTGTGTGTGCTCTTGTGGTGCTAAAATCTTCACCCCCTTTTACCATTTCTTACCAAATGAATCATGAAAATAATTTCTTAATCTGCTTGAAAATCTATCTGGCACGTCACAAGGGTGTGTCTGTCACTCTAATCCATCATAACAGTTTACCTCACCCCAACCAATCACAGACTTGTTCCTTAGTCTATAGCCACACAAAACAAGATGACTTATGAAGTAAAAATCTCAGTGACATATTATAAATACACATACAAAGCCTTATATTTTGAAACAAAACATTCACTTTTAATTGTTTTATGATGTTTTTTAGTACATTTGTAATTACAGCTTATTTCCTTACAGAGATGTAATTAAACTAGTCATTGTAAAAAAAAGTATTAAGTGCCGCTTAATATTTTTGTGGAAACTGCTCGGAATTATTTGATGAAAACCTCTAAAAGAGTAGCATTTTAATATAAAAAGTTTAAGCAAAAGCATAGAAATATTAAAAAGCATAGAAAACATTACATCTTAAAACAGAGTGCATACAGCTAAAACACGTGCTCGCTTACAATGCTGGAGTGAGAAAATAGAAATCCGATCCCAGTTTCCTTTTGCTGAAAGATTCAGCTTTTCCTTTCCTCCTGCTTTCCATTATCCTATTTTATTCTCATTTTCCTGAGAATATTTGAGATGCAGATAATGAGAGAGTAGCACAGAGGGCGAATGGGTGGAAACATAAATAAAAAAACAGGCAAACACAAAAGAGTAATAAAAAGTTGTGCTGCATGTGGTTGCCAAGGACATTTATTTAGCTCTCTCTACAGACTTTCGTACAGATTTCGTCTGGATTCATCTGGAAATGGGTGCAACTCAAAGAAAAAAATCCACCCTTTTTGAGTTTGTTAAAAAATGCTGTAAGATTTTCATGAATATAATGAAATATAATGTATGGTATGTTGGCAAAAATAGTACAAATTAGTAATAATTCTACTAGTTTAAAACACTGCATTCATGAAACTGATAAATAAAGCAATACAGAATGCATAGAAAGAAATAAAGGAAGTTTAGGAGTGGGGGAGGTCACATGTGGTAAAGGGGGCAGGGTGGTGCAAATTCCTTCATTCTGGAGTGTGACTCACTGTCCCTTCGTTTTCTTTTCCTCTCTTTCTGCTCCCTCTCTGCCATCTGTGTCTGCCAACTTTTCATTAGACTCTTTATTTGTAAACCATTAATGTGATGGCTTATCTTTATCCAGACATGTGACATCCACTAGGCCACTGACCGGAAATAATTCAATAATGAAGTGAGAAGAGACTGTAAACAGGATTTCTTGTGATCAGCTTCCTATCCTCCTGATTTAAGTGATGCATTTCAGTATGACTGTTGTTGATGTGCACAGCACAAGTTTTGACTAACCACAAGAAAGGAAATGAAAATGTTGCCTAGAAACAGCAAAACACACAACAAAACACATGCACGGTTGCCATGTGTGTGATTGAAACAAATACAAGGGGTCTTGAATACTAGCTGTACTTTACTGCTTCTAGAGCTGAAGAACATGAAGGAGACTTAAAGCATGAAGAAGAGGGGGGCTTGATCAAACCATGCACTTTTTTTTCCTGCAGGGCAGTCTGTGATTTGTACTCAGAGCTCCCGGAAATCATGGGACAGATGACTCATCCGGTAACCAAAGCTTTCTGGAATCTATGGACACCCCATTCAAACAAAGACACTGCAGACTGCACTCTTGACACAGAGAAAGCACTATAACCACATACAAGAGCCAGTTAGCTAAGATTCTCTTCCAACAGAGAATTCAATTCAGTCTCTTAATAGGTAACTTGCTGTCTGTTACATCACAGGTATTTTAAACAGCATGCAAGCATTTGTTTTTAAAAAAGCGAAACATGAATTGTTCCTTGATGCACGTTGAACGTTTGTAGCAAGTTACAAACACTGTAAATATATACTGTGTGTACATTATATATATATATTCTTCTTTTTTTTATTAATGCAACTGCTGAGAACACTGAAATCGAGAAAACGCAAGAAAGAATGAAAGCTTCAGAATGATCAGCTTTCAAAAACCCTTTGTGCAAACTCCTCAGGTTTCTTTCACCTCCTGGGTGTGTTAGGCCTCTGGGTGTCCTGTTCTTTGGATCGCAGGTATTTCAAAGCAGCATCTTTAATGCAACAATTACTGTAGCTGCGTATTATTGTTTTTTGCCAGTCTCAGATCAAAACCTGTGACATAAAAGCTGGGTTTTAATAGTTCTTTACAATGCCAGACTGTTTAATATGATCCCAGTGAGAGCATGCACAAAACAAACAATGCTTTTTGTTGGACTGTACAATTTTCATCTCAGCCTTTGCATAGGGTTTCCAGGTTTTGTGCTACAAAGAGAAACCAAGATAATTTGATATTAGACAGCAAAACTGTTTCAAAAATGATTATAGTTTAAACCTAGAAGAGACAGAAGTTCACAGTTTTCCTCCAACTAAGACGTTATCTTGAGCTTTTGAATTTATCACCTTGTTTTTTTTATATATATACAACTCCCAGTTTATTCTGAGAGGTGAGCCTTTGTGAATGTTTTTTTAATTACATATTTGGACAGTTATATAATTTTGAGCAAGACCTTAAAAGGCCAAAAGCAAGAATATTTGTAGCACTGCAGTTTGCAAAAACATTCCAGTGAATAAACGTTTAGATGCCTTGAAGGGATAGTTTAGCCAAACATGTAAATTCTCATGCTCCAAAGCTTATTTTGTGGAACATAAAGATATATGTTTTAAATAGTAAAAATATAATATATAAAAATATAATCAATAATATCTGAACTTTGATTAAAGTTCACAAATCTAGTTCACATGTGGTCTTGGGAAAATGCACACATAGGTGTAGCTTGTCCCAAAGGTGCTTGATCAAAATCATAAACCATTGTTTTCTTTTTCTTAGTTAGACTTGTTATTTAAGCTTTCACTAAAGCACTGTGGGACTAAAAGTACATAATGAGCCAGAGCTCAGGGCTGTATCTCATTGCAAGTACGTATATGTGGCCAGATGAGCTCAAGGATTGGGTTCAGATGGAGGGAGGCAGAGGGGTGATTTGAGGCAGAAAAGGAGGGAGAAAGGAAGTGGGAAGGGCGTTAGAGATCACTGAAAAAAAAAGTTAGGGAAAAAGCAGACCATGTGGGCAGGGTCTTTGCTGGTCAGTGTGCGTGTGTGTCTGTGAGTCAGAGAGAGAAAAGGAGGAACAGAAAAAGTTTGGTGGGGGTATAAAAGCCGCACAGTTCTCTTCCTGTAGCTCTCAACGGCTGACATCCCTCAGCATACATTCATTTTCTAGTGCACTCAGTACTTCCTTCCTCCATCACCATGAGCTTCTACGCACCTCAGGCCTCTCACATCTCCTTCACCCGCTCTATGCCGGTACACCGTGCTGCTAGCACATACGGCGGGGCAGGTGGACATGGCACCAAGATCTCATCCGTCTCTTCCATGTCCCTTCGTTCTGCTCCTAGAAGTGGGGGCATTTCTTCCTCCACGGCCTTCAAGGTGAGCTCAGCAGGCATGGGTGGTGGCGCAGCAGGGTCTCTGGCGAGCGCTGGCTCCTCAGGGTCCATCCTAGGCAATGAGAAAGGCCAGATGCAGAATTTGAACGACCGTTTGGCCGCTTACCTGGAAACGGTGCGCCGGCTGGAGAAGGAGAACAGCAAACTGGAGATGCAGATCAAAGAGGCCCTGGAGAAAGGTGGACCTGAAACACGCGACTACAGCAAGTACAACGCAATCCTGGATGACCTGAGGAGGAAGGTGAGAGACATTGTTGGGTTTATATACTTCGTCTAAGTATTTTTTTTCCATATAGTGGGGGTTCAAGCTGCAAATGGAAGCATTTGAAAGATTGTGAGAGCAGCCGGTTATTTATGTTAGGAGGAGGAGGTTATGTTAGGTTCAAACTTGAATGAAGAAGTAAAGTCTAGAATTTTATGTGCTTATATTATATTATATTATATTATATTATATTATATTATATTATATTAACGTGAACAAAATCAATTTACACTGTAAAAGTTTTTTTTAGTTTAACACTTTTTTGCAGTTTTTTGCAGCAAACAATGTTTACTTAAACTTTTTTTGCTTCTTTGTCACCTAAACCTGAGCCTTTTAGGGTTTTAGGAATGTCTTAAGAATATAAAAATGTGTTCATGAGAACCCTTCAGTGCAATAAAAGTGCATGATCAGATTTCCGTACATCTCAATGGAGGGTGTGGCACACGCCCTGTTCTCTCTCTTCTCTTTTGTGCTTCTGCTTTTCTCTATATGTATTCGGATTATGACTGAGGGAATTCCTCAAAACCCTCCACATTTGGTTCTAAAATTTGTGTAACCATGACAACGGTCAACACAAATACAGCATTCACAATCATTTCTAAAGCATTAGAAGAATGTTAGACCGACTACAGCCAGCTGAATCTTCCTAGTCTCTGACTAGAGTCATAATGCAAAACAGATGTGGGATAAGCAATCGCACACACACGCGCACAAATGCACCCACACAGCCACAATGGCACTCTTTCGCACACAACAAGAATGCAAAAGAAGAACTCCTACATTTATAGCAGATGTTGTAACATAACATTTATTGTTCCAAGATCTTTGCTTTTATTCCAGTTTTAAAACTGCCAAGTACAAACCTGAGCTAATAAAAAAGGATCTAAACAAAAAAAAAATGCTGACATTTTTTATTTAGGAAAATTTTAGACAGTCAGGTCTGATAAGCAGAAGCACATGATAATGTGTACCAGCTTCCGCGTTCACCAGTGCAGGATGTGGCACACAGACAAATTTAGTATGAGTATTGTTTGATCATTACGATCATGAAAATGTTCTGCAATACAGACTTAGAGAACTTAGAGAGTATGTTTACAGAGTCTTACTCAATCAGACAATTTCCAAAGTTTCATAAGTTAAAGTATTATTAAAAATCTGATTGTAGGTAATTAGTTGATTACATAAGAACAATACATCTCATTCCAAGAATGCTGCAATTTAAACCATCTGACAAATTACATCTTTTGAGTTGCTAAAAGAACAATAAAAGCAGCATGAATGTCAGAAACCGATTTTGTTTAGTGAAATATGTGCTTTGTTTTGCTCGTAGGTGTTTGATGCCACTCTGGACAATGCCCGTCTTGTTCTGCAGATTGACAACGCTCGTCTGGCTACAGATGACTTCAGAGTCAAGTCAGTTTTAATTATTGTGCCACACAACTTAAAATTACATTTTTTAGAATTACAAAATAGACAAGAAACCTTCAGTTTGACAGATGCTTGATAGAGGACTGTTGACATGCACACAGAAGCATTTTGGTGCATTACTTGAAAGGCTATTTTGTATGTTTTATAGGTTTGAGAATGAGATGGCCATCAGGCAGTCCGTGGAAGGAGATATTGCGGGTCTGAAAAGGGTCATTGATGACACCAATATTGGTCGCCTGAATGTGGAGGGTGAAATCGAGTCCTTGAAAGAAGAGCTTCTTTTCCTCAAGAAAAACCATGAAAATGTAAACAATCATTTAAGAGCCACTCGTTGCATGAGATTCACACACGTCTCTGAATAAGCCATGATACCTTCTGATGAGCACGGTGTTCTTTTTTTTGTTAATGTATTATCTTATCAAAGTAGAAATTTCAACCTGATCTCACGGCAATTCGTACATATTTTACGAGGTGGCTAATTCGTACTAATTTGTACGACCTCACTCGTAAGAATTCATACGATTTATTCTAAATCGTACGTATTTTACGAGATGCCAATTCGTATGAATTTGTACGAATGACCTAAACATAACCCCGCCCCTAAACCTACCCATCACGTGGTTTTAGACAAATCGTACAAATTAGTACGAATTGGCACAAACTGTATTTTGACTGTATTTTTGATCAAATAAATGCAGCCTTGGTAAGCAGAAGAACCTTCCTTTAAAACAAATTCTGAGTCACAAAATTGCAGCATTATCTACTTTATCAGGAGAGGAAAACTGTTTTGGAATGATACTAAGCAACACGTCTACAATACTAAAAATATATTTTGTTTACAGATTTTGAAATCAGACAGCAGTATGCCAGCTTTCACGGTAAAACGATACACTATGCAAACATGTATGATAACTAGAACAGGCCTGACAGGTTTACTGTTTACTCCAGCAAATAAAACACAATACTCCACTTCATAACCCATTTGATCTGTCCTTCATATCAAATGTCACCTACTGTATAATTCCAAAACTACAATCTAAAGTGAACGTTCACTGCAGGTCAACTTTGACTGAAGACATTTGACTCCTGGAGGAACTCAAACTATAGTGCAAGTGTTTCTTTTTTTCCTATAAAGTGCTCATCTCCGATAACAGTCAACAAATAAAGATTAGTTTTGCTATAGTGATGCTCTCTCACGACACTATCACATCCACAACTAAAGACGATGCTTTTGTCAAAGCGTTTTCTACTAGTATTTATGTTAACAATGAGATATATGCATTTTTGTGATGGCTAGTTAAAAGAGTAGTTCCTATACTTAAGAGCTAATATATTCTGATTTGAAATAAAGAAGTACATCCTTCCTACTTCTGGGAATTCAGAGTTCCTTGTAATCATCTACACAGACTGGGCTTGATCCACTCAAACCACAGTATACCTGTTCAAAGTACTAACCCAAGTCTAGCTCTCACACAAGTGAACTTCATAAATCTAGCCCTGCAGACAGGGGTAAACGGTCTAAAAATGTAAAATCAACAAACCTATACAAGTACAGAGCAAGAGAACTGTGTGGCATTTGATACCAAACTCTGTTGGCATGCACGAAAATGTCATGTTAGGTCACATACGGGAAGTAATTAAAAGAAATAGCGAAGACGAGAAATGAGTTCAGTCTGTTTGGAAATGATCGCCAAGATCCCTCATCGTCTCTGGTCATGCATGTGTAAAAACCAGCTGCTGTTTCCAGAGGTTTACATTCTTCAGTGCAACTTACCACAAACAACCCACAAACCTACATCAGTGAGGTTCCAAAGAAAGAAAACCACAAAGACCTAAATACAGAAATACTCACCGTCTTACTGCTAAAAGCCAACCAGCTATGAAGAACGCAAGAAAGAGACCAAAATGATTTTATTTCAGTCTCTATGCTAACACGGACTGGGCAAGTGTACATTTTCAGGTCGGAGAGTTAAATATTTGAATGTTTTATTATTTGAACAAGAGTTTTTAATTGGGCCACATTTTCCAATGACCTTAAAGAATGACACACACGCATTAGAAAACAAATCCAAAAAAAGTCCCATGGGTTTTTTAATGGGGTCAGTGGTGAGTAGAGATGTTTTCAGTGGTGAGATTGACTAGTCAGTTCACAGACTGTTGAATTTAACCTACAAATGCACAACGAGACAAAGATATAAACAAATAAGGAAGAATGTTTTACTACAGTAGGTTAAGTCTAATCTCAAATCAGATTACTCGTTGTTTTCATTTCTATTTTTCAGTGGAAAAAAAACTAAAACAAAAGCACTTAGTTGATAGCACTTATAATGGAAGCTGAATATAACTTTTGGGAAAATTTAGGCAGAAACATAATTTATGTTAACAAGCACAGATACTGGTGGCTAAACTTTTGGCCCCATTCACTTCTATTGTTCTGTTGGTCCAACACAACCAAGATTTTTCTAGAAAAGCAGGGTCTTAACAGTAAAAAAACAAACAAAAAACCAAAACCCTAAATGTTGTGGTAATCAGCATCAGGCCACTAATGCTGTCAGTTGAGCTGAACTGGTTCTGAAGCAGGAATATTCCTTAAAGGAAATGCCATGCGTTTAATGATTCATGTGCTTTTGATGTCATCAACACTACATGCGGAGGTGGCCTGTTACAAAAAACACACAAACAATTCTTTGACATTTTAATTTAATTTAATTTTAATTTGTGAAGATGTTTCTTATTTTTAGATTTTGGCCCACAATGTTACATAATGTGAACGTCTGTCATGTGATTCAGACGTTTAGTGCAATCAACACTAGAAATCTATAACAGAGAGGTCAGTGGTTGAACGTTATTTAATACTTGTGCAAAACACTATTGAGAAATATAGATTACAACCATAATTAAACTTTAGAAATATCCGTTTATATAGGTTTACAATAATCTATGAATAGCAATATAACATGTTTGCAATATAAACTTAGATAGATAACATAGTGCTACAAAGAGAAGCATGCAAACAAGAAAATTGGCGGTTCTTTGTGCATTTCAATAAAATTCCTGCCTTCATTCCCAAAAGATGAATCTGGTTCTTCTACATTTTTATCAAAACCCCTCGAAACATTTTAAACACCGTCCCTTATCTCCGCCTAAATGTTCAATGTCCTGTTGTTTGTGGGTATGCTGAGACTCCAAGCGGCTCTTTGGAAGTATTTCAGGCCCCGTTTGAGACGGTGGCTTATTTTCC